>JAMKCH010002838.1:0-206311 GCA_023653785.1 Ophioderma brevispina | reverse complement strand
TATTGGCACGATCATCGTGTCAATAGCCATTTCAGTGCGAGGATACTTGACACGAGAATCTGTGGTGTGACCACATGTCCCTGGAGCGTAAGTAATCTGAAGAAATATTCTATGTCAATTTTAGTGCACATCTCCATGACCAATGGCAATATGATCCTGGAGCGGTGTTTTGTTTAAGAATATTTTTTTCTTTTTAAAATTTTAGATTTACCCATGCAGCATCATTTTGTGTAATCATATTTAATAGCATCGCTTTTTATTATGCTTCCGACATATGGGAAATGTGGTCCTGGACCATATTTGATGTATATTTTTTCCAGATCCCACACCCTCCAGGAGGATATTAAAAGTGCTCCTTTTTTATTTATGCTATCCTCCCCTTTTCCAGACATTATGGCAAATTGGTCCTGGACCATATTGACACTATTTTTCCCCCAGATTATTATGCTCCGGAACCTAGGCATATGGTCCTGGGGCATAATTTCGGGTCACAATCTCATAGAAGCACACCTCACAATACGCCTATCGGCTCCAATAGCCATTCACTTTCTTCAAACAATACAGATCGTGTTCATAGCCATTTCGGGCGACGTTATTGGCACGATCATCGTGTCAATAGACCTTCAATTCTTACGATTAGTGTACGTTGTGTTTAATCTTCAAACGTTGTCAAACTGTTTCTCAAACGCGGTCTCAACGCATGTCTCATCTCAACGTTTTTGACTGGTTTGACCACTTTGTAACGTTGCCAACGTCCGAGAAAACGTTATGTGTTACCTGGGCTGTGTACTTTTAATTTAAATACAAACTGCGAATTTCTTACAGAGACGATCTAATTTGCAAGTAAGATGGGTATACATGCATTACATAAGGCTAACGATTCAGAAGATACAAAAATCTCAACTCTTTGGGGTAAGTAGGGGTGGGACGAGGCGTGATCACGAAAGGAAATGAAATCGCCTTTTGTTTTAAAATTCAAGTATTTCTTGTAAGGTAAGAAATATTTTGGGGGTCATATCTATATGAAATCACTACATATGACACAACCGATTGGGATGGACCCTAAAATCTCTCGTTGCAACCTTTAAACAGTTGCCAGTATAGTAGAATTGATCTCCACAGATGGTAGATTGGTGCAGTACAGTGCCGACATTTTGGATACCACGGGAGCTTGAAAGCTAATGCTGTCGTCTTTCAAGCCAAAAGTGCTTCGGTTTTTGGAATAAAAAAAAGGGATTCCAGTTTGTAGTCCTAAAAGTGGACATTTGCACCAGACAGACTTTTGGAATTTTGTGTGATGGTAACACTTGGATTATTGTACAGGGTGACCCAATAAAAACTTTACCTAAAATGAAAATGATATTTTTTCACTTTCTGTAATTCGATATCTGTGGATTTTAAAAAGAATGGGTAATTGAGCATCTTGCCTGAAAAAAAAATATTCATTTTGGTTGAGTGGTCTTCAATTCAAGATATGGTCCAACGAACAATGAGTCAGCAAAACAGACCTGTCCATGGGTATTTCATGATGGAACGATAAGCACACATCAATTGTTTTGGCAACCGGGTTCTGCAAATCCGATATCATAGCATGCAGTTGTGCTAATTAAATACCAGTTTTCTGTCTTGTGTCAGGGCGGGCTTTTCAAATCTAAAATCATACTGTAGCGTGCAGTTAAATCATACTGTACCGTGCAGTTGTGCTTAAAGCCAGATACCTTTCTTTTAAACATTCTCATAGTAATGGCACCTCAATTTACCCCACAACAACGAGCCTTCGCGGTTAAGATTTACTACCAAACTGGTAGCTATGTAGCTGTGCATGCGCAACGGCGATGGACAAACAGGTTCTCTGGAGTGAGAGTACAAACCAAGCCTGCTATCTGTAACATGAGAAAACTGTTTGAAGCAGAGGGAACTTTGGAAAACGTCAACAAAGGACGAAGCGGACGACTGGAGCGTCAGAACACCTACGAACATTCAAGCAAGCAGTAAGACAGGAGCTTCGCAACAACCCACGTGCAAGCATAAGGAGAAACCGTGTTGCAAATGTCTCCAGATTGTCATTTCAGCGTATCGTTAGCGATGACATCAATTGGCATCCATACAAAATTGTGAGACGCCAGAGTTTGGATGCAGGTGATCCTAAACGTATAAATTGGCTAATCAACAGACCACGGCGCTTCTTAAGAGAACTTATTGTTGTTGATGAGGCCAATTTTCCAATGACTGGCTCAGTGAACTCTCAAAATGTGAGAGAGTATGCGCCAAAAGGGAACCTTCCCAATGATTTTGTCTACGACAGACTTAATGATTGCAGTTTTAGCAGCTGTTACAGGTAACAATAACCTAATTGGGCCCATTTTTATTGATGGAAATTTGAATGGTGCCGCGGTTATCTAAATATCATTAATCAAAATGCGGCGCATTTTTCAGCAGCAAAGAAATGGAGCAATTCGTCGTGCCTGGTTTCTTCAACACGGTGCACCAGCACACAGGTCTGTAATGGTTAGAAACCGCCTTCAGGAACTCTTTCCGAATCGGATCATTGGATTAGGGCATGCAGTGGAATGGCCCCCTCGGTCACTGGATCTAATTCCGCTAGAATTTTGTCTATGGGGTGATTTTAAAGATAGAGTTTACAATGAGGGCCCCACAAACATATTACCAGAAATACGACGACGGATAAACGATGCATTTACCGCAATTAGGAAACGCGTGTAACATAAAGAGCTGTTCAACACACGCACTCCAGGGCTATCAAGTGCATCGCAAATTAGGGAGGACATGTGGAAGATAGAAACTACAGGTAAGACCGTTAAGATAAATTACTTTTGATGTTGCAATTGTGTTCAACCGTGCCTAAGAAATGATGCTCCGTGGACAAGTCTGTTTTGCTGACTTATTGTTCAGTGGAACATATCTTGAGAACCACTCAACCAAATGAACAAAAACTTCAGGTAAGATGCTCTATTACCCATGCTTGATGATAAAATAAAATCCACAGATATCAAATTGCAGAAAGTGGAAAATATCACTTTCATTTTGGGTAAAGTTTTTATTGGGTCACCCTGTACTGCGGAATATTACTGTCATCGAGCGACAACACCGTCATCTTGAACTGCTGACAAAGATATCTTCAGGACTGCTCCGAAAAAGGAACTTAATTTCTGAAGAAGATCCCCATGCATTATATATTCTGGATTTATACGACTTTGCTGTCATTTTTGGAGCCTTCGCTGTGAGGACATATCAGCGTTAAACTGCAACTCTTCTTTTAATTCTGGACGTGACATTAGTCGCCACGTCAGGGTGGACACTTATGTAAGATTGTAATTTTTAAGATTATCTGTGTATTGTGATTGCTGATTATTGCCATTGTAATTTTTTGGACATTCCAAGTTCTAGAAGCAATAAATTTGACCCAAAAATTATAATAATTATATCAGTGCTATTATATAAAATTCAGATCATAACACTATCAAAATATATGGTGTGGAAGTCTAAATCGAGGGCAATAACTTAGGCTTCCTGGATTTTTACTTCTTGGCCTGCACCCTGTATATTTTTATTTTTTAAGGGGGTGTTAAGTCAGGAATTCAAAGGAACTGTTTTTCGCCGTATCTTCTTAATTATTGTTCAAACATATATAAATCATCTCTAATTACTTCATCTGGATTCAAAATTCAACAGTTTACGAGGCTCAAATCGTGAAATTAAAATCCCATTCTGTTTGCAAAAGCACGGATGAGGTGCTTGCCTTTCGCATGCGTTGTTACATAATATTTTATTGTCACATGATATTGTTTATTGAAGGTTAAGCCCTTTAGTCCAGGCTACAGACCATGTGACCTTGTTAAACCATATAATAAAGTTTTTCAACGGTTTCTAGACCAGTTTATCCTGTTGAATCTGAATCCGATGGATGCCAGACAAAAAACCCTGAGCATTTTCGAAACGCAAAAATTCAAAATGGTCACCAAAACACTAAAATCTCATATGTTAATTACTCAAAAGTTGTAATTGTTTGGCCTGTCCAGGCAAAACACCCATTGTGACCAATTAAAATATGATTCATTAACCACCTAATTAAGATATATGACCACCAATACAACAAAGCATCTGATATTTTCCACTTTTGACCATATTTTTCATGTTTTTGGTATATGTACCAATGCTTTAGCAATCAATATATTAATTGAAACCACTATGAATAGCGTTCAACAATCAAATCAATAAACCATTCAAGATGGCTCCAAAATGGCAAAATTCATTACTACATATAGCCAAGAGCTGCCATGTTTGTGTATACTGTATCACTATAACTGATTCAGAGCAATTTAAATATCATAACATAATCAATTAGTGATTGATATCTAAAAGATGACATCCTAGATAGGTATTCAATATGGCTGCAAATGTCAATCAGTAATGGTCAGTAATTCATTCACGCTGTAGGCTAAAGATATATATTTGGTCGTTTTTAGTTGGATTATCGCTTCCAAAAATCCCAGTAAGGCTATCTTAAGTGTCATTGGGTCGTTATTCATCAAATATCCCAATATGGATGCCAATAGACCCCCAAAACAAAGAAACATATCTATAGACTATTAGTGGTCGGATTTTCGCCACTATTTCCAGCCATATTGGCTACCTAACTTGGATGGCATCCTACATATCAATTCCTCTGATTACCTAATGATGTCTACATTGATCTGATTGACTTACAGGGATATACACAAACGTTGCAGTACTAGGTTAGACAGCTACCAATGATAGCCATCTTAGATTATCGGAAGCCATCTTGGATCTTATAATGAAGGAATTTATAATCATATTTTTAATAAATATTTCTTATGGTTCTAATTACTTTCTTGACTGCCAAAACAACAAGATAGATACCAAATTAAAAACCTGCAGTCAAAAGTAGATCACGATCAGGCACTTTATTGTATTGACGGACATATTGAAGTTTTAAGCAATATGTTTGCAAATTTCTCTTAGAAGAAAATTGACACCATCCGTAGTGAGCTTGGTAAACAAAGTAGTTCGTGTATTTTCCGTGATCAACATGATGATAACAGCGTCGATCGATGAAGTTGAAGGAGTAATGAGTAAACTTCCAAACAAGACTTGTACACTCGATCCACTTCCAACTTGGCTGTTGAAGCAGAACCTGCCTCTTGTCACGCCAATCATTACACGTCTTGTGAATGCATCTATGTCTTCAGGTGTCCTTCCCTGCACTGTTAAAAATGTTCCGGCCTAATTTTACCAGACTTTACCTTTTAAATTACGGTAAACCACAATTATTCAATAATCTTCACGCTTTATTACCTATACCTAACATAAAATTACAATTTGGAAGCAGAAAATGTAAATAAACAGTTAAACAGTGGCTAAAAAATAATACTATCACATTTTGGAAACATGTAGTATTTATACACTGACCGTTATTATATTTTCCGTAATATTACGTTCTTTTGTAACTTACTTGTTTTTAATGAAATATGAACTAGGAAAATCGTTTTACCTAAAATGTGTTAAATAACGTCGTAAGTTACGTCATTAAAAAAATGCAAAATCTTATTTTCCCTATCATTTTTTAAAATAGTTTTAAAAACTCTTTTCCTCCTTTTTGTATTATATTTAGTTTAATTTGAAAAAAAAGTAATCACACACACACACACACACACACACACACATATATATATATATATATATATATATATATATATATATATATATATATATATATATATATTTAATGTTATAGGGTTACTTTCACTACAGGCTGTTTCATATATATATGAAACATATATATATATATATATAGAGAGAGAGAGAGAGAGAGAAGAGAGAGAGAGAGAAGAGAGAGAGAGCAGAAGAGTGCTCAACTGAACATACTGCAACCTATATGGCAACATATATATATATCTAATTTTAGCATCTGCTATCAGTAAAGTCTTGTAGTGTAGAGGATAAGGTTTAAGACTTGTAATTTTAAGGCCCAGGTTCGAATCTATGTAAGGTACATGTATTAAGTTTATTCATGTGATGATTAAGTAATTGGTGATATTAAAACGTGTACATTACCATATAAAACAAAGTGAATAAACTGGTTTATATCTTTATTTCTTCACGTTTTCCCTTTGTTTATTGCCTTTTTTTCTCAAAATTATTTGCCTGAAATAATTTTTTTTTTATACAACCACGTGGTAAGGTAAATACAACGTTTGAATGATGCCATAGCTACAACGTGAAAATTTGGTCAGATGATTGTAATAACGTTTTAATTCTTAATATTGTTTAAACAAATCAAAAACCAACAATAACGTTGAAGCTGAGATTTTACGCCGTTATTTTACGTTGTCTGCAATGATTTCGTATTTTTACGGCTCCGGTTATTTTACGTTCTGCATGTAGTGAGTCCCAGCTGCCAGTCAAATGCCTGTTTTTTACAGGTTTATTTTTAACAGTGTGTGAACTTAAAAATGCTATTGTTACATCCATCCTCAAAAAGTCCTCTCTCTTGACCCAAATGTATACTAAGAAACTACAGGCCCATATCTAACATCCAGTTTTTTGTCAAAGTTATTGAGAGTTATGTGGCATCAAGGCTTAACGACTATTTGTCAAACCAGAGGTCACAGCACAGAAAGTGCCCTGCTTAAGGTTAAAGAGCGTTAAAGGAGACCTGCTGCATGAGCTTGATAACAACCGTGTTGTGCTTTTAGTAATGGTAGATCTTACAGCAGCATTTCATACCATTGACCACAATATTCTCATTCACAGACTTCATACTTCACTTGGTGTTTCTGGCCCACCACTTGAATTATTGTTTAAATCTTACATGTCAGACCGTCATAGTCATGTCAACATTGATGATAAATTCTCATCCTTTGATTGCGGCCTGCCCCAGGGAGCTATGATGGGACCTCTCTCTTTCACCATTTATATTCTCCCTGTTGGTAATATCATCCGTATATAGGCACAATCTGGCTTTCCACATCTATGCAGATGACACTCAAATTTACACATCCTATAACCCTAGCAAACCAAATTATTATATCACTGCCATCAAGAAGCTTGAGAACTGTATCATTTATATTCAAAAATGGATGACATCAAATAAGTTAAAACTGAACACGGATAAAACTGAGATTATTGTTGTTGGCTCACCTCACAACCTAAAGATTCAAACCAAGTCTGGAAACTTTAGGTATTGTCATGGATAACAATGGCTCCATGTTAGGGCTTTATGCCGTACTCTTAAAGGGACATAATGGCATGAAAAAATTGACATAATGAAAAGTACCCTTACTGAAATCACTTCCATGAGTTTGAAAACAATTTGGATGTTTACATTATGTTTTTTTTTTTTTTTTTTTTTTTCATCCTTTGATTGCGGCCTGCCCCAGGGAGCTATGATGGGACCTCTCTCTTTCACCATTTATATTCTCCCTGTTGGTAATATCATCCGTATATAGGCACAATCTGGCTTTCCACATCTATGCAGAATGAGATGACACTCAAATTTACACATCCTATAACCCTAGCAAACCAAATTATTATATCACTGCCATCAAGAAGCTTGAGAACTGTATCATTTATATTCAAAAATGGATGACATCAAATAAGTTAAAACTGAACACGGATAAAACTGAGATTATTGTTGTTGGCTCACCTCACAACCTAAGATTCAAACCAAGTCTGGAAACTTTAGGTTGACACAGTCGTCATAAAACCAGTCGACACTGTGCGTAATCTTGGTGTTGTCATGGATAACAATGGCTCCATGACTGGTCAGGTTAGGGCTTTATGCCGTACTCTTAAAGGGACATAATGGCATGAAAAAATTGACATAATGAAAAGTACCCTTACTGAAATCACTTCCATGAGTTTGAAAACAATTTGGATGTTTACATTATGTAAAAACAGTAAAACAGGTAGAAAAGCAACTTCCTGTTGTGACACTCGGCGACTCAGGCCCGCTATCCATGTGTAGAGGTCAGGGGGCAGCCCGCTATCCAAATGTAGAGGTCAGTGGACGTAACCTGCTAGGAGGGCGCTCTTACGCACATCGGACAAAGACTTGACTAAAGGTTATAGCTGGTCGAATATTTAAATCGTAAATTACGAAGCCCCAGAAGGGATATAGTTAAAATATCTGCTTTAGATAATCTGTTCCCACAGTTTGCAATTTGTTCCCACAATTTGCAATCTGTTCCCACAGATTATGCAATCTGTTCCCACAGTTTGCAATATGTTCCCCCAGATTATGCAATATGATCCCCCAGATTGCAATCTGTTCCCCCAGATTGCAATATGTTCCCCCAGATTGCAATCTGTTCCCCAGGTTGCAATATGTTCCCACAGATTGCAATCTGTTCGCACAGTTTGCAATCTGTTCCCAAAGATCGCAATCTGTTCGCACAGTTTGCAATCTATTCCCACAGTTTGCAATCTGTTCCCACAGTTTGCAATCTGTTCCCACAGATTGCTCTAAAATAGCTATTATAAAGTAATTTTAGATGCTGTATTGCAAAAAGATCCCCGCCCTCACGGTTCATTCATCTCAGGCAATTTGCAGATATCCTAGTTTCAATGGCTCCATGGACAAAGTTTCCAAATATGATTATCTAAATCTTGGAATAAACTTTTCAATTTTATTGATTGTTTTACCCCTATTCTAGCTATTATAATGCGATTTTAGAAGCCATTAAAAAGCTACCCCGCCCCTCGTGTTTATCCACCCTCGGTTAATTTGCAGACACCCTGGTTTCAATGTCGTTAACAAGGTTTTCAAAAGAAGTTGTCTATCTAAATCTCAGAATCAATTTCCCCACTCTTTTTTACCATTTTACCCTAATAAAACTGTTATAATGCATTTTAGCCGTCATATGACTTCTAAAAACAAGGAATTTGCCATTTTTCATATGAATTGTGGCCATTTTGGATTATTAAGTTTGACTTGAGGATGGTGATGGAACCTGTTGAGGATAAGATTTGGTATTTATATAATATTTTGATACAATTTGGCTTTCTTTTACTATAGCCAAATGAACTCAAGAAAATTAATATTTTATCATGAACGGTGGCCATATTGGATCTGTTTCCGTTACCATGATAACGTACATATTTTGAGAGGGCTCCTTGGCTAAAATCAATTGATATAAGTCAGGAAGCCCCATACCAAAAATGACGCTTTTGTCCATCCAGTCAACATCATCCTGTAATTGATCCTAATAACCCCGGAGCTAACAGACATTTGTAACACATCTCAAGTACAAAAGGTTTGAGTGATTAAATATGTTGACAGACTGACAGGGACCCCTGAAACGCAATTCTTAAGTACAGCAAATGGTGCCTTAAGGAGAGGGGGCCAAGACAAAGTTCGTACAGGGGTCAATTTTTTAAATTGACCCAATCGTGTTGAAAAGTATACCATGGCATTTGTCTAAACACAAGGATTCAGGAAAGGTATAGTTTGTGCTATCCACAATGTAAAGTTTAAGAGTTATAGGCCAAAAAACAGCAAAAATCAATAAAAAGGGTCAATTTCAGTTGTACAGGGGTCAAATTTTAAAGTTGCTCCGATTTATATAAAAAAATATACAGATAATGACAGAACACGCAATTCGGGCAAGTGATACTTAAGTGTCAGCCTTCAACAAATGTGGCCACAGATTGCAAACTGCGCGAACAGATTGCAAACTGTGCGAACAGATTGCAATCTGTGCGAACTGATTGCAATCTGTGGGAACAGATTGCAAACTGTGGGAACAGATTGTAACAATCTGAGGGAACAGATTGCAACAATCTGTGGGAACAGATTGCAATCTGTGGGAACAGACTGCATAATCTGTGGGAACAGATTGCAAACTGTGGGAACAGCTTGCATAATCTGTGGGAACGATTGAAAAATTTTGGGAACAGATTGCAAATTGTGGGAACAAATTGCAAACTGTGCTAACTGTGGGAACAGATTATCTTAAGCAGATATTTTAACTATGTCCTCTCTGGGGCTTCGTAGTAAATGACCGTATATTTGAAATTAGGCTTTGTTGCGGTGAGTTTATTCCACTACTCGACGATTTGATCGTCATCTTTTTTTCCTATATTATAATGATATTACTAAGATTCTTTGAACGACGGTTAAAAGCTGATTTTCATGCACTGGGAATGAGGCTTGGGTATAATAAAATACACCTAAGAAATCCCAAATTGCACCAAATCGAGCAGATCGTGTCGCCCCCCCCCCCCCCCGTTAAATCACCATTAAAAGAGGGCTCACTCCATCTGTGACCGCCTATTTCCAGTGATCGCTATCACCCGAGTACAAATACAACTTCTTTAAAAAAGGAAAGGGGCGAAGTCAAGGAGAATATCCATTAAGAGGTCGGGAGGGATTAGGAATAAGAGACATTTTGGAGGAGTTTTGCAAGTTGAAGTGATGGGATTTTTTGGGACACACTTAGCCGAGGACCATATCTGTGAAAGTAAACATTTAACAGAGTGAATATGGGCTTCATATCCCTCTTACATTTACGATTTTTAAAGGTGCAGACTCAACCGCAGAACTGGAAGAAGCAATTCCGGATATTTTGCATGCTGACGGACGTAAGGTAGATTAAGGATTCGGAACACGTACCAACGTGAATGTGATCACTAACATTTTGTTTGAAATATTATAAAGCCCTTTAAAAAAATCTAGGGCTCTCCCCAAAAGGTAAAGCTACACTTTCAGCAACATTGTACCAATGACTTCATATTATTTTCTTAAATTTTACCGCTGTCACCCAAAGAATGATTCAATTTTTTTCCAAAAAATGTTCACCCAACGCCATATTTCACTTTCAATTCATATAACAAAACTTAGGAACATTCGTACTTCAGAAAGATATTGTTCATTCCACCGTATTTCGATAAGGATAATAGCCGAGTTTTACGCCAGTCGTGCCAAAATAAAATACGGCTGAGGCGAACACCTAGGACGTCACCCATTGTTTTGAGCACTCTTAGCTTTTGTTCAGACCAAGTTAATCCAGAGATAGACATCGCAGCTTAACAATAAAAGCTATATTAACAACGCATTAAAGTGCAACGAGAGATTTGGAGGAACCCAAAATATTGTTTCATAATATTAATTTCATATAGATAGATACTCCTAGATAGATTCTTACCTTGTATTTGGCTAACAGGGAAATGTCTTGAAAAGGAGAAAAAAGGTGATGATTCTGATTTGCTTATATTTAAATATAAAACATAGGCTGAATTTCGATTTGGTTCCTATACGAAACTTAGTGCGTTTCACAATTTTGGACCAATGAAACTTCTTAGATTAATCCTTTCAGATGGGGGTGATTTTTGATGGGAAAGCTTTACATCAGAGCAACATCAGTTAGGCTTTCAATTTTTTTAAGGGACACCTGATATTCGTGGGAATCTCTCGTTGCACCTTAACACCTCCTGACGTGTTAAAAAAATTTTGATACAATCCTGGGGATGTCTTGAATGGTTTTTCCCTGAAGTTTGCATGACCAAAATTGCGAGGATAACAAGTTCACACCCAGTGTATAGTTAGTGTGTTCACTAGTCATTACAGTGGTGGTAATAAGAGCCTCTGAAAGTCTGAATTTACAATGTTTTCGTGGCAACTGTATTTTATTGAAGTATTTACACCATGAACTTAACCGTTAAAACACAGGATACGACACCGAAACTGGGATTCATACCGTCTTTGAAAGCTAAAAACATTGAGCATCAGGAATCTATAGTCAAAATTTGGAATTAGTATGGGGTGGTTTAAGTGAAAGGAGGAAGGACTTGTACAACATATAAACAAGGTTTTTGTGTGCAATTAATATGAATGTGATGGTGATAAGCTAAGCCTACTGTTGGGATTTATTTAACAAGTTTTAAACCCAGTTAAATGTCCAGTGAAACAAAGGATACGAATATGATATTTCATTGATGATTTGATTGACCAAAACTGCGATATAGTGCTGAATATTTACTTCTCCAACGTATGTGCAAATGTCTTAGATAAAACAACTCCAACAGGAATCGGACGAAACCAATTGGGAGAATCTGGGATTATAAACGTTATGTATTGAGTGGTGTTGAACTAGCGACGTTGCAAATGAGAAAAACTGAATAGTGGAAATATAACACTCTACTGATAATACTGCTAAATTTTATACGGAAGAAGGGGATGTAAGAAAGGTAGCCCATGTCAAGTTCATAACACTTGGGTAAGATTTTACTTGTGATAAAACATAAACCATCAGTATTTATTATTCAAGCCGAATTGATTGCTGTCCATACCATTCCGCTAAAATAAAGGGTGTTTAAGGATAAGAGGGTGGATATAAACATTTTCATCAAGGAGAGAGGGCCCGAAACATGAACCCTTAAATGGAGGAAATCTCAACATCAAGGAAAGGTATTTATTGAACGGATAAGCGAAAAATGGAAAACGCTATTTTTTCCTGAAAACAAAAATGAAATCCCTCCATTGCCCTCCCGAATAATATTGACAGCTCCACTAAATACACGGTTTAGATTAAACGTTCTCTTACAACGTTGTACTGATTATAATTAGAAGCGTGTGTTTAAAAAGTGAACGAAATTTTAAACAATTTGATAAAGTGTATTTCCCCACGGTTTAGCACTGAATAATTTTATTTGAATATGATCCCATATCGTGATTTTAACATCGTCTTACTCTTACAATTAAAAGGGACCTTCCAAGATGTAAGAAATGTTTACCAAACGGTTAAGGACGTGCTAAGATCAAAACTCAAACGTGAGTAAGTTGTAAAGCAGTCCTTAGGCATAAATTACAAAAATCAAACAAACATACAAACAAAAACAAAACAAATAGAAAGATAAAAAATGAAATAAATAAAATAACCTTATTTTAGAATTAACGTATTTACACAAATTCATTACGCCAAAATTAAATGAACCAAATTTAACACTGCAGGCATGCGCGAGATTAAAGTAACAAAAACGACACAACAAAATAAATAGAAAAAATAAAAGCCAGAAATAAAGTAACAAAAACCAAAACAAAAACCAAAACAAAAAAAACAAAAACAAAAAAAAAAGAGAAAGAAAAACAATCCCACCCTGGATCGACACCCAAAGGTCAAGTATTACTGCAATTGGCACCAACGCATTTTTATGTATTTAGGCCTAATGGTGACTTTCTTTGAGAGAATTAATAGTGTTTAAGTAACATTATTATATTATCCGTATAATGTTTATAAGGAATAGGCTTCATAAGTGATGGTTAGTAGATAATAATTGGAAGTATAAAACCTCTACATCACTGAATGGAAACATACCTCGTATGTATCAATTCAGTGAGGTGTAGAGGTTTTATATTCAATTAATTTCAGTCAAAATGTTGTTTGCTATTATATATTCTTTCAGAACTCCTTATTTGGCATAAGATGTTAAGTTAGGTATTACAAAAACACTCCATTCGTAAAAGTCACGAATGGACGACTGCATAAAAAGTCTCCATTCGTACATTTACGAATGGAGTGTTATTGTTCTAACTCAACATTCCTGTAAAATAATGGAGCAACAAAACAATGCCGTGACGTCATAGGTGTGCGTTAATCGTAAATATCACATTTTATTAAGAAGTGTGCAATATTGCAATCTATCTATACTACTAAAAATGAGATCTGAGATCAAAGGTCACACGCATAGGTAAAATGTCACACAAGAGGAGAAATGCACTACTAGTACTACTAAAAATGGGCTTACTATATTTTGCGAACGAAACGAAACAGAACTCCCATTGGATTACACGCTTATCCCGTCATCATGATACATAAGTCCGCTAAAAAATGAGATCTTGTCTGTCCGAAATAATATGCGTTTGGACGCCCTTTGAACTATGGAGCTGATGTTTGGCATGCAGGTAGAAAAAACAGCCTGATGTTTATTATCGGGTTTCAGGGTGACCCAAAAAAATCAAAAGTCATCTAGAGGTCAATTTGCGTAAAAATGCCGTATAACCACAAAATTTGGCCAAAGGACGCTAACCTGAGCAAAGAACAAGTCTGCGTTCAAAGGTCACACACAGGACAAAGGGCGCTTTCAATTTGGCAAGAAAACCAAGATAAGAATTGCCCCTTTTCAACTATGTCTAAATGTTATAATAGTAGGAATGTGTGAGATAGTATGTACGACCAAGTTCGTATGTCAGTCCGATCATCACCATTATATGCATGCTGCAAAAAATTAAGAACCCATTATTAAAAGTGGCTGGTCCAATCAAAATCCGGCCAATTCATGTTTCCTCTAGGCCTTCCTTACATAAAAGCAATAACTCAATCCAACGCTTGGATTAGTGAAAGATGGAACATTTTGTAAACGTTTTTATTCATAACTCAAAATGAATTCGTGATCCACAGCATATTCCCCTTGATTTACCTAAAGAAATAGGGGTTTATAGCATCTGAACCGTTTGGATCAAATATTACAAAAATAAAGCAATATATCATATTACTACTAGGCCATACCTTAACATACCAATGACATGGATATTTCCTCTTGACTCGCCCATTCTTTTTTTTAAAGGAAGTTTTAGTAGTATTGATTATCGCGTATCGCCCTCGATGCTTGGCAGTGGTGCAAACGTTTAAGCAATTTCGTGATTCAATGCACTCTAATGATTAAGATGCTGTGAACCAGCAATCACTGTAAAACTTCTCAGGAACCTTCGATATTATTGCCCTGTATGTCTAGTCTTTTGAACATTAATATCTTTTTGTAAATGTACGGTCATGTTTTCGCTGGGCTTCTTGAGTTAACATATCCATAAGACGTAAAATTGCACAACATTTCATAAACTCTCACACGTGTAGATTTTTTGAGTATAAACGCACGAATATTTTCTGTAACACTGCTTTTTGAAAAGTAGGCCAAAACCCAAGCGAATAGAGCGGGTAGCCCGTATGTCGCCCTCGCCCAAAATAGATTGTACGTCTTCTCTTGATGAATCTAAGGGAGGGTCCATTAGTTTCGCCAGGGGGAATGGAGTTTGAGGGGGAACCCGAAACATTTTGCACGAGAGAGGGGGAACGTGAATTTTTCATCACGAGAGAGAGGGGAATATGACTTTTAAATGGGGAAATCACATGATCAAGGGGGATTGTGAAATTTTTGAACGGAAGCGAGGGGGAACACGAAGTTTTTGCCGAAAAAAAAGTTGAAATCCTCCAGCCCCCCCCCCCCGCATAAATAATGACCGCTCCCTAATGGGCGATTGGGGTCTAGGCCTGGGAGGGGGCTTGGAGTTACGGGGCCCATTCTTTACATGGGGGTCAGGTTTATTCTATTTTTACGGTCCTGTAATTTTTTGTTTGTACGGCCCCCTAGGACCCCAAGTCCGGGTCCAATTCCCCTTTGATCTCCTCACTATCCGCGCCTGGTAGGCCTACTGCCGCGGCCATTAAAGGTGCACGAGAGATTGTGAGGCACCCAAATATTGTGTCATAAATATTAATTTCCATATAGATTAGACACTCAAAAGATTTCCTACCGAATATTTTGGCCTACAAAAATTCTTGAAGAAAAAACAGGCGACTTTGATTTGCTTATATTTCAATATAAAACATAGGCGAATTTCGTATTTGGCCTATACTAATTAAAATTTTCACAATTTTTGTACCAAAGAGACATTTTCTCAGACTAATCCTTTCAGATGGGATATTTTTGATGGAAAGCTTTACAAATAGTTCAAAATCCGAATTTTCACTTTTTTTTCGGGACCCTGTTATGTGAATCTCTCGGTTGCACCTTTAAATATTGCACTGACCTCTCGGACTCGGGGGGGGGGGTTCATATGTGAGTACACTCCATGTGAAAGTCAAATTACACCCCACCCCCCCCGCTTTTTGACCGTCTGATACGCATACCCCCTTTTTTCATCTGATACCCAAACCGCTTTTTTTCAGTGCAATCCACTCGCAAATTTCGGCATAGTCAGTATACCCCAATGACACATCTCTTTGGGTCCAACTTTTGCTTAAATTTTTAGCATGACAGGATCCGTGGCCATTGATCCACATAATTTTCCTTATTTGGCTTCCCAGGATGATCAAACAAAACATTTTTTTAACAAGTACTGAATGAACCCCCCCCCTCTTTTCACACTTCAATACCCAATGACCCCATTTTTCAAAAGACACCAGTTTCGATAGCCTCCTGCTTTTAGGGAGCGATTGTTATTTACGGCAGGGGGAGTGGGCGATTTTCACATATTTTTACCTGATTTTTTTTTCAGATTCCCCCATTCATTTTCCATATGAATTTCAGGTTCCCCTCTATAACTTCAACAAATATTCAGGTTCCCCCCTCCTATGTTCAATCCCGGTACAATGTGTCCATGATATGTTGGATATGCAATTATGCTATTCATCAGGACCCAGTTGTGTAAAGAACCAATGTGCATAAAAGGAAATGGGTCAGTGATAAGTTTTAATAACATGAAACAATTTCTTAAACTTTTTTGTTTGCAATATTCTGAAACGTTTAACCTCGGCTTACCAAGGGCCACCCCCTGATTGAACTTTCTCCGGTGCGCTAAAAGCCAAAGGCTTTTCGTAAAAAGATTCCAGGTAATCTTTGTTCTCATCCTTTCCGGTCATTTTTCGCGAAAAAAAAATGTGAAGGTAAGCACCTCACCATGTGGTTAGGGTATGCCTTCAAGGTCGAAGTGTAGGGGGTGGTTTGCCCACCCAAGGAAAATTTAGTACAGTTTTGAAAATATTTTTCACCGTAGCTCTAAACGCTATATTTATGTAAGACTATAGCCATTTGCCATCATTTAGAGCGAAAACCACATGAAAATCCGATATACATGTTTTTTAGCGCCAAATTGGATTTTCGCTATTTTTATGTGGAAAATGCCATTTTGTGACCGCGGACTTTATTTACAGGGTGGCAGGAGCTATAGTCCCCTCCGGGCTCACAGTCCCGGAACACTGAATGGTTAACAATAGGACAATCGATTCAGTTGAACTCGTCCCGCAACATTAATTTCACGCTTTATTCCGTTGTCGTCTATGGAGCCCGGACCTATGATACCCCCTGCGGACTATGATTACTTTCACACCGTGATTAGCAATCTCGTCACTTTTCAACTTCAAGTGAGTGCGCATCTCCCTTTTAAAGGAAATTTTATCAGTGTTCGTTGATTGAAATCGATTCAATTAATCAATGTAGTGCCGAGACTCTTGCTAGCTGGGCGAGCGGGGCTAGATGATGTGGTCAATGTTCAAGGTCGTTTTGTGGTCGATAACCAGTTGGTAGCCGTTGCCTGTGTATTTCATTTTACACTGCATATTTTATATGAATTTGCTTGATTCTTGACATGTTGACGATTTGTCAGAGCTATACAGAAATTTGAATGAATACGTTCGAGAGGCTAAAACAGACTTCGTAAGGGGCCAGGCTACACACATCACACACTCTTCGGAATTCTGTTCCAATCCAAGCACACACAACCACTCAACCTCACCAAGTCAAACTGCAGTATGACTGAAGAAACTGGGACCCATCGCACGCAAGTGACAGATCGCAGAATTTTGACGACGAACCCAATATGGCATATGTATTGAAAATAAGGAAATCATTTCCGAACACAGAACTCTATTGACGATGTGCCTTCGCCATGCGGCGGACCAACCGACGCGAAGTGGAGGCAGTTTATGCATGCCAGCACATGGAAGTGGACATGAACAACAACAAAGTGTGACGACATCATAGGCCGGTCGATGGTTGTCACCCCTCCTCTTTCCGCAGGTTGTAACCTCTTGGTCAACAGTTTGCTGGACCATAGACATGGAAAAGGAAAAACCAAAGCAGGTGAGTATTATACCTGCAGTATTATTCACTGTTTCTTGAAGTTGGGCAATCATGCAGAACAAGTTTTAGCAGGCTTGGAAGCGAAGCCTAGGGCTTGGGCCAACCAGGCATGATAATCATGACATGAGGGTAGCACAATTATGCATTAATGTTCTGGAAATAAGCCTAAAAAGCCTGAATACATGAAACCCCAATGACAACCTTTTGGGTCCCAATTTGTTATGCTTTTCAACTTAAATTTTTGCTTAAATTTTTGTTAAAACATGACACTGACAGGACCAGTGACATTTATCCACATAATTACCAAATAGGGCCTCCCAGTACACAGATCGGAATCTGGGTAGAGGGGTAAACCCACAACACAGACGATAGGTAACTCAATTGCGTTCCAGCGTGTTTACTTTTCCTATTACAAAATTTATGTGCTCTAAAAACCTTTTCAAAATTAGTTATTCATTCGTATTATGCCACAATGCCATGGTTAACATGTAGTTCTGCTGAGCATAAACTTTTTGTCTTTCATTCATCTTTTAACATTTGGACATATCGTATATAAGCTAACGTTAAGGTTATGCACGGTACAGGGAACTGGTATCCACAACAAGCAAACGCCAAATTTAAAGTCATCGTCAAGATTTTTCACACTTACCTCAAACAGGACTCTGTAGGCATCTTACAATTTACAGAACAGAATCCACACCATGTTTTCATCCAAACGGTGAAAAAATGTACTAATGGGATGAATTTTCAAAGCAGAATTATTTACTCCATATACACACTATCATGAGTGAAAGTGGTTGCCAGTTTCGAGATTGGCGGCGTCAAAGGTCGGACAACACGTTCGTTGTTCATCAACAACATTACGATTCTCCACTAAGCACTTTTGGGTGAAAAAAAAAAGTGACACGAGATGACGCGACGGAGGAGTAGTGGGCATGGTGGCAAATGCCACATTATCGATGAAAAGCAGAGGCCTGTAGGTTCCCGCGAGGCGTTTGAAGGTTGAATTCAAACACCCGCTACAAATTGGGTGACAAACGCCAGGAAAAAACGCCCCTTGGCAAGGACCCGACTTGTTAATTTTTTTTGCGCATGCGTCAACTAAGTAAACATACTGGAATCCAGAATTGAACATCCGAATAAATTTACTTCATTTTCACCTTGGATTATTACATTTTTGACCTGAATGAATTTTAAGGTATGTTGATATGTACAGAACACACAACATGGATCATATTGGGGTTATGGCAATTTCAAGGTCACAATCTGTGAAGAAAAAAATGTGGTGGATTGGTTTTAAGATGGTGTTTGTTGTTTACGTATTGTTGATATCAGGTCCCTGTACAGCGGCCATAACCTTTACGTTAGCTGATATACGATAATGTCACATGGTTAAAAGATTGAATGAAAGGACAAAAAGGTGATGCTCAGCAGAACTAGGTTAACATGTTCATAAAACTAATTTACTACCACTTAAGATTTCAATCACCATAAATTTTCCATGAAGTTTCCAATAATATTACAGCAACCCGGAATGTTGTCCAAAAGTCATGTGTAAATAACATCAAATGACGTATAAGGTCATGTCAAACTCTGTTTTACACACGGGAGACTAATCCAGTTTTCGTCATTGCACATATCACGAAATTAACCATGTTCCGTTTCCAAATATGGATAGCACTTCGCACAATTACAGGTTTGGCAAGGATAATTCCAGGGTATCTCGGGATGCTCGCCGGGAGAGACCAGTGAACCTCGTGTAAATCAGACTATAAAGCAATGGGCCAATGGCGTTAATAATTCGTACTTATATATTTTATAACCAATCATTTTAATTGAAATTAATAAATTAGAAAATGGCATATTTAACCATTTGCAAGTTCACGGCATTTTTGATGGTAACCACACGTTCCATATTTCACCAATGATGAAGTTTTTAAAAGTCTTACAGACCCGCAATAATATCACAATAGCAGGGAATGGAATGTTTGAAAATGACCCCTCGGGTCATTGTGTTATAAAGCGTGTTATAAACAACAAATATTGAGTAGCTTTGTTGAGTGAAACGATCCAGTTTTCATACAAGCTTTATATTTTTGAAATCTTTTTGACGTTTTGGAAGTTAATGTGTCTATGTGATTTTGTAATAAGGACACTATTTTGAAGAAGGGAAACAAGTCCATCAACCAGGTAAAATCAGGTATGTAATTTTGTGTGTAACACGCTAATGCAATGCAATTACCGTTCGTCTGTGTCAGTGGGTTATATCACACTGACACAGATTCGATCTGTGTAGCTTCCCAGTACACTGATCCCACTTTCAAACAAAATTTTGTTACTAATGTTAGTACTGAATGAACCCCCTTTTTCACACTTCAATACCAAATAACACCCTTTTTCAAAAGACATCCAATACCTAGTTCTGGTAACCAGAACCAGAGGTCAACATTATCTTTTAACACTTATTTTTTATTATCTACTGACCTCAGATGATAAAAGAATAATGTTGACCTCTGGTTCTCCTAATCCAGTACTGAAATCCCCCTACTTTCACATATTACCGGTTTACAAATCCCCGTCTCTTTTCAAGTGAGTGAATTTGCTGAGAGTCAACGATCATGTGGCATGCATTTTATATTGTGCACGGCGAAGGCGTACCATTGATGCAAAGTATTTACACTGTGCCAGATCAGACCATGTCCTGCTGAGCATGACTTCGGGTTGCTTTGTACATTCACTTCTGTTGTTAACTTTAACAAACCCGAAGTCATGCCAAGATCTGTCATTTTTAACAACCTTTAAGGTTTCCAATTTATAAACTCACCCAAATCACTCCAAAATCGTCCGAATTACCCGACTGTTGACTCACTTTTATCTTGACATACTCTACAATACTGTGGGACCTGTATTTTTCACTGACTCACACTAAAATGATCAAAATTTTGTGATTTTCAGCAGGTATGCAATCTTACGTTTTCAGTCTAATTGCCAAATCTGGTATCGCATGGGGTCAGGGGTCAAGATGTAAAAGTCAGTGGTTAACATGTGCTTTGGCTTATCAACAAAAACTAGTCTCTTGACATGCTTGATGAGACCGACCTCTATCGGGCGCTAATGTTGAATAGCGTCTTGTTGTAACCAATATTGGAATAGAGACTACGATACCTATCTGTCATGAATAATCGATCCATAGTTTTAATGCAATACATCGATAAGTCATGGTGCAAAGCGCATGCGTAAAATAAGCATGGTGAGATTTATTCACATCAGATACATGGAATAACAACAAAAATGTTCAATTAATGAACCACGAACACGCCAGATTTTGACATCCAATGTGCAAAAGGAAAACTAGCATACTCAAGAACACGTCTGTAGCTGATTTTTAGATCAGAGCATCGTAAGTACGTCACAAGCGGTAATTTTGAGTTGTGAGAACCACTTTTTCACACCACACTGTTAAACGGATTCGAAACTATGAGCATCTTGTTGTAACCTCAGGTCAGAGTACGATAATGTCCAGTGATAAAAATAACTTCAGACCTGAGGTTACAATCATTGGAACTAAGATCAGACCTCGATCACGGTATGCTCTGTTGGGTGGGCGTAGGTACATGGATCGAATCCATGGGTTCCTACTTGGTGGTCCATCAAGTACCTTTACGGAGCCGGTATTTCTGAATGGGAATAATGGACCAACTTATGTGCTCTAAAAACCTTTCAAAAATTAGTTATTTCCATTCGTATTATGCCACAATGCCATGGTTAACATGTAGTTCTGCTGAGCATAAACTTTTTGTCTTTCATCATCTTTTAACATTTGGACATATCGTATATAAGCTAACGTTAAGGTTATGCACGGTACAGGGACCTGGTATCCACAACAAAGCAAACGCAACTTAAATGTCATCTGACATCGTCAAAATCCCAACTTACCTCACAACAGGGACTCTGAGCATCTTACAATTCTACAGAACAAGACATCCACACCATGTTTTTTCATCCCAAACGGTGCAAAAATGTACTAATTGGATGACTTTCAACGCAGCATATGACTCCATAAAACTATCATGAGTGAGTGGTTGCCAATTTCGGAGTTTGGCGGGTCAAAGGTCGACACACGTTCGTTTGTTGCGTCAACAAACATTACGAATCTCCACTAAGCACTTTTGGGTGAAAAAAAGTGACACGAGATGACAGCGACGAGGAGTAGTGGCATTGTGGCAACATGCAACATTATCGATTGAAAAACACAGGAATGGTAAGTGTTCCCGCGAGGCGTTTTGAAGGTTAAATTCAAACACCCGCACAAATGGGAGGTGGTGACGAATGCCCGGACAACCGCCCCTGGCAAGACCCGACTTGTAATTGTTTTTGCGCCATTGCGTCACTTAGTACCAGACTGGACATCGAAAAGTGAAACATCGAAAATAAATTTACTTCATTTCCCTTTGGATTATTACATTTTTGACATGAATGAATTTTAGGTATGTTGGCAATGTAGTGAACGCACATGGATCATACATTTGGGGTATGGCAATTTAAAGGTCACACTCTTTGAAGAAGAAACATGTGGTGGATTGGTTTTAAGAGGTGTTTACTATTGTTGATATCAGAGTCCCTGTACAGCGGCATAACCTTACGTTAGCTGATATACGATAATGTCAAAGTTAATAATGATGAATGAAAGACAAAAAAGGTGGGTCATGCTCAGCAGAACTAGGTTACATGTTCATAAAATAATTATACATACCACTTAAGATTTCCATCACCAATACAATTTTCCATGAAGTTTCCGATAATATTACGTGCACCCAGTAATGTTGTCATAACTTCATGTGTATAAATAACATCAAATGACGGATAAGGTCATGTCAAACTCCGTTTTACACACAAGGGGAGACTAATCCAGTTTTTGTCATTGCACACATCCCGAATTCACTGTTACGTTTCCAACATATGGATAGCACTTCGCACATTACAGGTTTCGCGAGGATAATTCCGGGTTATCTCGGGGATAATCGCGTGTTGAGACCAGTGAACCTCGTGTAAATCAAGACTAAACGCAATGGTCCAATGGCGTTAATAATTCTTACTTATCTATAATTCTAACAATCATTTTTAAATTGCAAATTAATAAAAAAATATGAATGGCATATTAACCATTTGCAAAAATTTCACATATATCACGTTAAAGCTCTTGTCATGGCTGCATCTGGGAAAATGATGGTGCTGGAAATGTAACCTGTGTGAGGCTCAACTAGGGGTCTCATTAGAGGTCATCCCAGCGGTCATCTGAGGTCAAATTTATGAAAAACACTATAGCATCTTGAAACTATGACTAAAATCAGAATTTTGTTAAATTGGTCTATGTGATAAAGAGGAGAAAACATTTTTTCTATCATGTGAAACCAATTTTGAGGAGATACTGAAAATGGATTCAAATTTTGGGGCCATTTTTTTTGTTAGGAGCAAAAAAAGGCCTGTTGGTCATTTTTTTTGCGCATTTTTGGAAAAATGTGAATTGGACGATTTCGTTTTACTTCATCATGATAATTGCTCTTTGGGGCGTTACCTGGTATTTTCCCAAAAAACTGCCCCCATATATTGTCCATACTAGCATAAACAAAAATTCATAGGAATACAAAAAAGCACATTCTAAAGTTTTTCTGTGGCAAAGGTCAACGAACTTTAAAATGCAAGAAGGAAAAACCGCCTTTTTCATGTCAGGCGTTAGTATAGGAGGGCCTCATGTACGATATGCACATTCTTGTCGAATTAGTGTCAATTAAAGAGATACATTTTATATTATGTGAAATCACTTTCAATGGGATTTATGCCAAAAATATTTTCAATTTTGGCAAAAAAGGGCATTTTGTCTTTTTTGCTAATTTTTGGGAAATGTAAATTTTGACGATTACGTTTGTACTCATCATGATACTATGAATTTTGAGGAGTTCAAAGGTAATTCCCCAAAATATGTTCCCAAATAGTGTGGCAAATGGAAAATTTCATAGGGAATACACGGACCAATTTTGAAGTTGAATTATTCTGGTCAAAGGTCATTGACCTTTAAATCTAAGAAAATCACCTTTTTCAGGTCAGGGTTTCAGCATTAGGAAGCTATCATTTACAATCCAATTCTGTTGCATTAGGTGCCAATTGATATAAGAATAAGAGTATCTAGCATTGATACCAATTTTAGAGGGCCAATGGCATTTTTGCTCTTTTTTGTTCCTTTTGAACAAAAAATGGATTTGAAGATTAAAAAATTTACTATTTAAGCAATAAGAGCACATTTTTTGAAGAGCGCCCCCAATTTTTCAAAAAAATGAGATTTTAACCTGGTTGCATGGTACACTGGCTAGTAATAATATACCTGTTGAATGGTTAAGCTCGAAAATGTCTGTTTCGCAAAGGATGGGATTTTGTAATTAGAATAATTAATATCGGAGATCTCTGATAATAATTCACCGGCTGATGGAAATGGCCTTCCAATGAAATAGCCGGGAAAATAGCGTTATGTACGGGTCTACGCTCATTCCATAGTGTTTTATTGGTTTTAGGCAAGTAAGTTCGAGCGTATTTTCTTGAGGTGGTGGCACTATTCATCATGGGCGGACATACACTGAGCATTTCCAGCTCTGACGTTAAGTACAATCAAGGATCCAAATTCTATGCAAAACAGCTTGTTTTTGATTGATAAATACGCATTTTTGAATTCTCGTTCGCAGGTGTAGTTTCTTAGAAATACAAACACTAAATGTGCAAAAATATCAAAATTTTGAAAATTTGGGGAGCCGGGCGCTCTTCAAAAAATGTGCTGTTATTGCTTTAATACAATGCTCTTTAGGGAGTTAAATGGTATTTCCCAAAAGGTCCCCACAGAGTGAGCATATCACGAAAATACACAGTAACAATAGACACGTTTTAAAGTTATTATGCCTATGTAAATGTATCTTTCTTGTGAAATAGTTTATATTAAAAAATTAAAATCTACCAATTTGAGGAGTAGTTTGAAAAGTGCTTTGGATTTGGAGATAAAAAGGGCTTTTTTGCCCATTTTGGGGAACATAAGAAGAAAAAACAATTTTTTACCAAAGCAGTTGGTAATGCCATTGGTATATCTTCAAATGTGGCATCACATGAAAGGAAAAACAAGGATATCATGTGATACCAAATTAAGGTTAATTTCAAATTGTTATTTTTTTACAGGCAAACAGGTAAATTTAGTTTATTTTGGGCCCCATAATAGTGTGCTGCTTATGTTATCCCAAGGTAAATGCCTAATTGATATGTGTGTCTAATGTGATGAACCATGGTCTCTGACTGTTGTATTTAATCAACTTACAACTAGGGAACTACTTATGAACTTTAAACTATCATTAGATATGAACAAAAAATTTGAATCCACTGTATCAACAAACTGCAACCTTCGTCGATACCCAAAAAAGTGTGAGTGTGTGTGGTGAACAATGATGACTTGGGTGTTGTATAAATTTGTGTAAGATATCTGCATTGCTAATGCAACTAATTAGCTAAATTTTATATGACCTAAAATGTGTAGGGACAACCTAATTTAAAAAACCACATAATTTCTTGGGTACGGCAATTAAGGGTGGGGAACAGTTAGGGTTGGGATGGGGTTGGCAGGACGTGGTGTGGGTGGGAGATAAGGTGAGGTGGAGGCGTGGATGAGATGGAGAGGGGTGAGGAGTTGGTTTGGGAAGTTAGAGTTGGGTTGGAGGGTTGGAGTCGGGAGTTGTTGAAGTTGATATAGATGAGTTGGGTGGGGATTTGGCATGGGGTTGAGTGGGGATTGAGGCGGAGTATTGGGGTGGGGACAGTATGGAAAAGATAGGGTATGGATGGGGGCCGTTAGGGTGTGGTGTTGAGAAAAAGAGTCACGTCGGAGGAGTTGGGGTGGGACAGATGGCAGAGAGTTGGGTGCGGGAGCTAGGGTAGGGAAGTTGGGGTTGGTGGGGAAGTTAAGGAATGTGGATCTGAGGTAGGGTTGTTGGGTCGCTAGTTTTGGTGTTTGTAGTAGAGATTGAATTGGAATGGAGAGTGGTGGTGGGGCAGGTGGATAGGGTGGGACAGTAGGGGTAGGGCAGCTGGGAAAGCTAGAGAGTGGTTGGCAATTTGGGGGGTTGGAAAGTTGGGTGAGGTAGGAAAGGGGGTTTGGTGGGGAGAGTGGGGTGGGGAGAGTAGGAGGGCATGGGATAGAGAAGAACACCAATAGACACAGAATAAATCAATGATGCTTCATATGTTTCTTTGCTTAAGTAGATTTTAAGTTGCTGGAAATGGTTTTAGAAGGATTTAGAAGGAAGGATTTTGGTCGATGCTCTGAACATGCTACTAATTGATATTACCGATGACAGGCATTATCCATTAACGATCATGGTTAATTATCCAACCTCCCTAGTCATAAGTATGAGGTATGGCATAAACTTCAACAAAAACCTTAAAACAAATTTAAACTCAGTTACAATAGTTCGGAGGAACAGCGTCTCCGATTTGAGGGGGTAAGCTTTAAGAATGGTTCCAGAAGAAAATATCCACCAGGGGTGGGTGTTGTTTTCATAGAACTTGGATTAAAACCATACTTCAAGTGCCAAAGCTGACAAAGACATGAAGTTTAATGAGAGCAAATATAGATGTAAAACCAACAAATAGGGTTCAAAAGATCACCAAGAGGTTATTAAAAAGACAAGCCAGTGTTATCAGCAGAAAGGGAAATATATGTTACAGCAATTATCCATTGAAGAAGAGTATAATGATTTTAGTGGTAACAGCAATCACCCAACTGATGGAATCCCTGATTGTTTCTCATATGACTTATTCCTCTTAAGCAACATCTATTTTGTTAAGAGACACTGGCATATTTTAAAAAAATAGGAACAGTGCTGACCAAAATAGGTAGTCCGCTTATGTGGTCACGACTTCTAAAGTGACCCCTGAATGACCTTGACCTCACATCTGACCCTCATATGACCTCTGACCCTACATAGATACTTTTCTCACTATATAAGCATACCAAATGTGAACTTCCTCAGCACTGCACTAAAATCCAAAGACATTTTAACCAAAAAGTGTATACACATGCACAAGATATTAATGACATAGTGACCCCTGAATGGAACTTTGACCTCATCGTGACCCAACATAGACCCCTTGCCTCAATGTATAACATACCAAGTATGTGAATGATCCGTCACTGCACTAAAATGCTACATTTAACCAAAAGTGTATACCACATGCCACAAGATATGACCCTAGTGACTCATGAATGACTTTGACCTCTTATCTATGACCCACATAAGAACCCCTTGCCCTCCATGTATAGGCCTACCAGTATGAACTTAATCCATTGCTGACACTAACAATGCCAACAGAATTGAACCCAAAAGGTGTATACCACATGCAAAAGCTTAATGACCCTAAGTGACCCCTGAATGAACCTTGACCCTATCTGTGACCCACACAAGACCCCTTGCCGCAATGTAAAAGCATATCAAGTATGAACTTGATCCATCACGTCACTAAAATTGAAGAGACATTTTAACTAGAAATATATATAATGCACAAGATGACCCTAAGTGACACTGAATGACCTTTGACCTCTCATATGTTACCCCCTAAGCCCTTGTCTCAATGTATATGCAACCAAAGTATGAACTTGACATCACTGCACTTAAAAAGCCTAGACGTTTTAACCAAAAGTGTATTCCAAAAGTTGACACACACACAGACTGACAGACGACACCACACACGAATCTTGCCACCATAAGGTATTTCCTAGCGGACGACTTAAAATTGCGCCCTCAGATTTTCAAGTGGATATTTTTGCCAGGGTTTTTAAAGTTTTTATAAACATTAGACCTCACCTGAAATGATTAAGCCCAAATCAGCGCCCTTATGGGGAAATAGAAAACAATTTAAATAGAAATGATCCGGAGTTTCATTGTATTCTGCAGACGACGGAAATGATGTTTAACACAGGAAACACATGCCGGAGTTGTTCCATCGGCATCGCCTGTTGTGACCGAGTCTGTGACATTGTGTTTGAATACCATGAATACAAGTGTATTCAGTGTACCGGTAATGGTCATTTCGCAAACCAAAAAGGCGGGTCTTGTTTTATAGTTTGAGGGGAGGGGGTCTTGGTTTATAGCTGAGAGTCTTGTTTATAGGTTGAGGGGTCTTGTTTATGTTGAGGGGGGGTCTTGTTTATAGTTGAGGGGGTCTGGGTTTTATAGTTGAGGGGGGTCTGTTTTTAGTTGGGGGGGTCTTGGGGTTTTGGGCTTTGTTTTATAGTCACCCGACCTGGAAAACACTATATGGGACCTACAGTCATCTACCTTCAGGGATCATTTTGAGAATAATCCATCCATTTCAAATCAGTGTAAGTGGAACATGTAATCTCTCACATAGGTGTGAAAGCTAAATAAGTTATACGTATTTGATTGTTTCTTTATTTTTCATATCTAAAATGTGTCCTGACCAACCTTTAGATGTCACGTATTGTACGCACCCAAGGATTTATGCCGGAACAAAATTATCCATTACAGGTTATTCGCATTGAGCCAGGAAAAATCTGTATCAAATGATAATCAGATTCTTCCCCCCCCCCCCCAATTTAAACAAAAATTTCAAATAGCCTATCAAAATTGTTATCAAAATGATAGCTATTTTTATTCCAGTCAGTGATACCACTTTGAAGAACCAATGGTTGTTACCAACTTGTGGTGGTCAAAATAGCGTTTTTTTCTCTAATGTTACACCAAAATCCAAAGCAATTTCCGGAAAATGACTCCTCAAAAATTGAATATCAAAAGATGGATATTTTTTTTTAGAATGAAATCTAATTTAACAGGAACAACGCATATACATAGGCCTGAAAATCTGGAAAATGATCACTGACCTGAAAGGTTGTGCAACTTAAAAAGGTTTGGTTATACTCGAAATTTTTGTGAGGTATGCACACTTATGTGGGGGCAAATTCTGAAAAAAAAACCATTTATTTCCCTGAGGGCATAGTATAAAAAGGAAATTTTTATCTTCATTTTCAAATTTTGTCCAAAACGTGAGCACAAAAAATGGGGAGGAATTGTTTTTATCCCCATGGCTTGAAAAGCAGAAGGGGGATTATGCGATCAGTCAAGGCGTCGGCGGCCGTCTGCGTCGGCGCGGGCGTCCAACACAATCTGGTGAACGCGATAACATGAGACCCCTAAGGGTTATGGTGAGTAAACTTGGTGGGTGGGATCGTGCTGCCATGCCCCTTCATCTTATTAGATTATGGGCGTGGCATATGCTAAGTAGGTACCCCTAATTTGCATAATTAATGAGTTAATTGGGGGTATTTCCAACACAATCTTGTGAACGCGATAACATGAGGACCCATAAGGGTTTGGGATGTAACTTGGTGGGTGGGATCGGACTGCCATGCCCTTCATTGATTAGATTATGGGCGTGGCATATGCTAATTGTACCTAATTTGCATAATTAATGAGTTAATTTGGGGATTTTTAACCAAAAAGCTTGTGAACAAACTATCTGAAGAATAAAATAAGTCCGTTTGATGAACACTGGTGGAGGGGTGGGGAATATCATGTACTATCGCTTGATTGATTAGGTTTGTGGCGCATTGATATGCTAATTTAAATAGCTAATTGGCATATTTATGGGCAAATTTGGGGTGGTATTTTCACCCAAAAAAATGTGAACAAACTATCTGAAGATCCATAAGTTGATTTTGATGATGAAACTTGATGGAGGGGTGGGGAATCATGTATTCTCGCGTCTATTAGTTTAAGGTGGTTTGTCGGGTTAGGGGGGTTGTCTGGTTGTTTAAGGGGGGTGGTCCGGCGTGAAGGGGTTGTTGGTTTCAGGGGATGTTGGGTTTAACGTGGGTTGTCTGGGTTTTTAAAGGGGTTGTCCGGGTTTTTAAGGGGGTTGTTGGACTTAAGGGCTGTTGGGGTTGAAGGTGGGTCTGTCGGGTTAAAGGGGTGTCCGGGTTTGAGGGGGGTGTCTGGGTTTAAAGGGAGGGCTTGTGTGGTTTAAGGTGGGTTTGCACGAGTTTAAGGGGGGTTGTCCAGGTTTAAGGGGGTTGTCGGGTTGAAGGGGGGTTGTCAGCTTAAGGGGGTGTTGGGTTTAAGGGGATTGTTGGGGGTTTAGGTGGAGTGTCTGGTTTTTTTAAAGGGGGTTGTCCCCGCTTATCCCGGGGTAAGGGGCCGGCCGGGGAGGGAAGCATGAAGGGGGCTGGGGGGGGATTTTTTTTAAAGTTAAAACAGGAAGATAGGGGTAAAGGGGGGGTAAGGCGGGGTAAGGGGGGTTGTCTGGGCTTTCAAAGGGGGCTGGTGGTGGTTTTTAAGGTGGGTTTTGCACGGGTTGTTAAGGGGGGGTTGCCAGGCGTGTAAGGGGGGTTGTCCAGGTTTAAGCGGGGGCTCTAGGGAACGGGGGGAAGGGGGAGGGGAAACGAGGGAAGGGGCCACGGCCGGAGGGCCCCAATGGGGTCGTGCCGGAATGACCGCTCGTTGACGTCACCCCGTCGCCCCTAATCCACGGCCGCAGGGGCCGTCTCGGAGCGGACAGGTGGGGTCGCCTTCCGGTGCCTGATATATCTCAGGGTGGAGGCGGCGGGGGTAAAGGCGGATGGTGGCGGGAAGGGGGGGGAACGGGGGTGTGGAGGGTGTCCCCACTATAGGAAGGGGGGAGGGGGGCGGCGGGAAAGGGTGGAACTCGACGGGGGATCTCGCTCTCGCCGGGCGGAAAGGGGGAGCGGAAAGGGCAGAACCACCGGGGAGGAAGGGCGAGGGGGCCAGGGGAGGAAGGCGGCGTGGGGCGGGGGGAACGGGGAATGCCCCGCCACTTACCATGACAGGCTCCTGTTCGCACAGGCGTACACCGACTGACACCAAGATAGCGGCTACGCCCAACGGCCCCTCCTCCATCACCCGTATACATTTTAGGACGTCCCTTGTCACCCTTTCATTCCTCTCCACCCGGCCCCGAATCTCACATTATGCACCGTCCGGCCCCCCCATCGATACGGAGTCCCGGACCCTTCCCTCCCCCTCCTCCCCCTGCAACCTCCCCCCCAAGTTCACCCTTCGCTACCTTCATTCTATTTACCTGTCCCACCCCCCCTCTTCGCCAACCCCCCCCCGCAACCCCTTCCCTCCACGCCCCTCCTCCCATCCCCATAAGACACTCCCTCTGTCCACCCCCGTCCACCTTGGGCCTCTCCCCCCACAGTCCTTTGCGCCCTGGCGTCCCCCCCTGCCCGAATTACTACACCCACCCTGTCCTTTAGCTCCGTCCCTCTCACCTCCTCAACAGGATCCCCTACTGTGGAAAAGCGCCAACATTCCTTCTTCCTCTCGCCCCTGTCCTTGATGGCCCCCTATCTTAAAACCTTCACCTAGGAGGGCCTCCCCCCTCACAGGCTTCCTACCTAGTCCGGGGGGGGGGTCAACTCCTTCTTCCGGGTGGGCCATCTGTCTTCGCCGGCCACTCTCTACGACAGCTTCCTAATTTTCACCCATTGAGCCCAGTCCCCCAAACCGGGCCTACCTCCGGCAGCACCACTGCTAGGCCATTTGTCACTTAGATCCTTCACTACTCTCCTGTTCTTAAATAAACGTCCCCTTGCGTTGCCCTTGTTACCCGGGTGGCTGCGCGGCCGCGCGATGGCTGCGATTCTGACCGACACTTCGCATGCCCCGAACCGCGGGAATGCGGAAGGAAGGGCGGGCGGGGGAAGGGGTGGGAGGGGAAATAAGGCAGGCAGGAGGGAAAAAGGCCGACGCCTTTGGAGAAACAGAGCACATGAACCCCACCCCAGGGGGTTTAGCGGTCGAGAACCGTGCGACGTGTATTTTTTTAAAATATCATTAAATGACCCTTTTTCCCAAATGTGAAAACCATTATGCACAATTCCCTCGAAATGATTTCACATTAAGAAAAAATGCATTCTATTTAATATGACACATAATTATACAAGAAATATTGCAATTATGTAAATGGTAGCATTCCTAATCATTGAACCCTGACTGAAAAAGGTGATTTGTCTTAGATTTAAAGGTCAACGACTTGTGATACAGAATAACTTCAAAATTTGTCCATTTATTTCCTATGAAATTTCCAGATATAGCACACTATTTGGGACCATTTTGGGAAATACCATTGAACTCCCCAAAGCGAATAGTATCATGAAGAGTACAAACGTAATCTTCAAAATTTAAATTTTGCCCAAAATTTAAAAAAACTTTAGGAATTTTCCAAAAAAAGGGCCCTTTTTAAAACCAAAAATTTTACAAGGGCCATGGCCCGAGCGCTAATAGCTCGTCCCGAAAGCCAGATGTTACCGGAAGTGCGTGAAAATTTGATATCAAAAGAAGCTACATTTCTTCATTTACCCTGTGCATTCTTAGCTTAATTGATGTTTGGTTGGGGTTTATGAGAGGAAAAGAAGTTGGACTCCAAATTTGGTGGACCAATATTAGTTTTACACAGTACTCTATGGGGCTCAAAAAATCACGTTTCTAGATGTCACATCCAAAACGATTGAAATATCGGCGCGAAACTTACAGATGGGGTGTTTGGGTGAAGGCCATTCTTTCTATCAAGATGAAAACTTTCAATACTTAAATCGACCATCCCCCTTTAAAAACATTAGCATTAATTCCTCAAAAATTGATTCCACTGATAGAAAATGCCACCTAATATGATACCTAATTCTACAAGATGATGGAATATATGGAATGGTCGGCTTCCTAATCTGAACCCTGACTGAAAAAAAGGTGATTTTTCTTGATTAAATCAATGACCATTGAAACAGAATAAATTCAAAATTTGTCCGCGTAGTCCTATGGAAATTCCATGATAATTGCACCCATTTGGGAACATATTTTTGGGAATACCATTGAACTCCTCAAAAGCCATCTAGTTAGTATCACGTTGAGTAAAACGTTTTAATCTTCAAAATTTAAAGTGCCCAAAAAATTAGCAAAACATGCCAAAAAATGCCATTTTTTGTGCCAAAAAATATGAAAACTATTTTGCCATAATCCCATGAAAAGTGATTAAATGATAGAAAAATGTATTCTTTAATATTACACCTAATTCGACAAGAATGATGCATATAAGTAAATGGTAGGGCCTTCTAATCTGAACCCTGACCTGAAAAAAGGCGGTTTCTTGGATTTAAAGGTCAATTGACCATCATACCACACTTGCCCAACCCTACCCTAACTCATCCTCTTTTCTCTCCGACGTCAAACATAGGTCCATTGCGTAAATTTTATCCTTCCTTTGACGGGTTTTCTATGCCGTATGCTATAATGTTAGTTTACAATTTTCTCTCCATTTACTTCTTTAACTACTACTAGCGTTTGGATGGGCCTTTGACCATTTATTTCTTAATTTCTAGGCTTTCAGCCGCCCCAAATCATTAAATAGTTTTAATCTTGTTATCGTCGCCGATTGGCGGCCATGTTGGTTAGCTATACTATTAGTCCAATGTATATACTACGTCTTATAGCTTGTTTTATTTCTATTTACAGGTTTATTCATACTACCTTAACAGCGTAGATTATTGATTCACCCGGTCCTTTTTATTGCTATTTGACCGATCCATTATCCTTTGTGCTCCCGTATCGGTTGTTTTATTTCGGGCATAATGGCCGTCAGGATTTCCAGGCTTATTATTCACAATCGCCCCAGCGTAAATCATCTAATGTCGCCGCGAGGGGAAAATCTAAAAGATCAGACGGGGACTCGGGTCAGAGCCTAGGGTTGTGTTTTCAGTAGTGTTAGTGATAAAGAGCCGCCGCCCTTGCGCCTGATTATGGTGAATCTCTATACTAAGAACCGAGCAAGAGAATTCTAGTTTAGTATAACGCTCGGCACGATCCTCTGAGCAACGAGTAGCAGGAATAAAGCGGATCTGACACCCAAAGAGGTGCCGAAAATATTTCGAATAACGGACCACAGTTTTCTGTGATAAAATCGAAAGACAAAGAAAAAAGCCTTGTGCCAGACGGTCGTTCCACGATGTTCCCCCGAATGGCACTGTTAATAAAAACGATTGACAGAGATGAGAACGATAACAATGGCCTTGTGTCGGATGGTGGGCTGGCGATCGACATAACCGAGCACAGATAAGTATATCAGAGAGCGAAACAAGCATTGTAACTCGAACTAAGGTCTCGTACCAGATATCAGTCTAATTACAAATACATCATTACCGAACACAACCTCCTAACGAGTTTATTTCGTGAACAAATCCGATAATTCCACCCGCTCTCCTAACGAGTTTATTTCTTGATCAAATCCGATCAAATACAGACCCCAGCCTCTCTTAGAGTCTATTTCTCGAACAACTCCCATATTTACCGAGCAACAACCTCTCTAACGGGTTTATTTGCTCGGACAAGCCCGATTATTACCGAACACAACTTCTCTACGAGTCTTTTTCTCGAACAATTCCCATAATTACCAACCACAACTTTCTCTACGAGTCTGTTTTCCCGATTAAGTACTCGGGTCCGGCTTGTATGCTCTTCTTCTCTTGGATACTTCTCAACATTCCATGCGGAATCAGACTAGAAGGGTGCGAGTGCGCAGTGGTGTAATTAGTCTCTGACTTGGATGTCCCTGAGTGTCTGAAGAATCATTGATGTTCCTGTTGGAATAATGTTGTATCTTCAAATCGTCTGGATATCTGCTTTTAATGAGTTCCAGTCTTTCACCGTACGAGGAACAAATGAGAACTTAAATGAGTTTGTACGGCGTGAGATAGGTATATATGACTTTCTGACGAGCGTAGTTTGACGAGTAGCCGGGGGCTGCAGGTAGTACCGAACAACCGGAATGGCACATGGCCCGCCTTTGGCGTATTGGGTGCATATATTGACCCGAGATATTTTCCTCCTTGTTGAGCGCAAATATCCCAATCTCGGCCCCCGTATGAGTTTCTGTTGGCACTTGTGGTCTGTTTGTAATCGTTTGTCACCATACGAGCACTCTGCTAGAATTTTGCCTATCTCATGTAAGGTGTTTCTTTGTGAATGGGTCCATACAGGGAGCAATATGCAATTGTTTTGGGTCTCACGTCAATGAGATAGGCACTTGCTTTGGTTTCTTGGTACATGAGGAAAGGTTTTCTTCTGATGAGCCAATGGTTTTTATTTGTCAGATCAACAAGATTTCATTGTCCGCCTCAACTGTTGTTCGGCAGAGACTTAGTAATCACTTTTTCTGTCTGTCTGTCTGTCCCTGTCCGTCCTGTCTGTCTGTCTGTCCTGTCTGTCTGTCGTCATGCTTTCTGCCTGACGTCGGTTCACGGCTTGTGTACGATTTATCTGGAGTTCCGTAAGGGCTATGATGAAAATAACTGTGGGTGAAGAAGCGGGTCCACGATTTCTCGACCTGATGAATTTTGGGGGGGGGGGGGGCGTAAATATGCAAATTAAGTATCTAATTTGCATAATTAACGAAAATTTCCCCGCAAGCTTGGTACAAGTTTTTCCTGGAAGTTCCGTAAGGCGGTATGATGATGTACTTGGTGGATTTGGGGAAGCGGCTGTGAGAGTTCTTCGAATGATTAGATTTCGGCGTATTTCGGGCAAACCAAATTAAGTATGAAATTGAAGCTATTAATTAGCAAAAAACAGCGTAATTGCTATAATTTTTAAATCGGTACACATCGGATACGGAAAAGTCCTTCACTGCATGAAATCCTATCATGGTGCGCATCTTTTTTGCAATTTGAACGTGTTGTGATACATGCGCTTTAGGTTATGCACAATCTAATTAATATGCGTAATTACTGTTATCTCTGAAACCGTACATCGGAATGCAAAATTTCTTCGCTGCAAGAAAGAATACTATGCCATGCTCCTTTTGGGTGAATCATAATTGGGTCAAAAGTGCAATTTTGGGTGTAAAATAATGCTAATTACGTGTCTAAATTTGGCATAATTTCAAGAAAAAAAAGGCTTGTGTCCGGTAAGGTCTTAATTGTAAACTAAAATAAAAGTGGTCCGAGCACTGTACCCTTGGGGACTCCAATTTTTTTTTTAACAAAAAAAAAAAAAAACTTTGACCCATTGAGATTTACGCCCCTACCTAATCTACCCGTTGCTCTCTATTCCTGAAGAAAAGAAGAATGTTTATTGATGTTAACCAGAATCTGCCATATCCCTGTAATTTGGAAGAGAAGACGGTGGTTGGGGTACAGTGTCGAACGCTTCGAGAAGTTCATAATTATCCATGTCGGTTTGTATGGCGTCTTCAACTGAAAATGAAAAGGTCATGATGTTTGAATTAGCTGTGACTCGCATGAGTTGCCTCGGCTTAACCCATGTTTGTGTTAGTTAGGATATTGTAAGTATCAGGTGTTTTCATACTTTTTGTGAATGTAGCACATGTTCTAAAAGCTTACAACACACACTTGTGGGTACTGGTCCTATAGTTCTCCGCACTGGTACGATCCCCCCTTTTTTATATTTGAAGAAATGTTTGCCATTACGCCAATCCTCTGGTATTCTCCAGTAATCCCGGATGCCTGGAAAATTTTTGTAAGTGTATAGGAAGCCGTTCATGGGAAGCCCTCCTTCAGAATTGTTGGGGAAGATATCATCAAACCCCTGCCGGCTTTGTTGCAGGTTTAATTCTTCAGAAGCTTCCTCATTCTGGTGGGTGGGGTTGCACTATTTGGATATTTTGGGTAACACATTGTGGGAATGACGAATAGATTGCATGTTTCTCCTGTGTGAATACTGATTGGAATTGTCTGTGTCAGAATCTCACAGCTTTTGTTTTATTTTCGATATTAGCACCCGTTGTCTTTTTAGTGCATAAATACCATTGGAATCCTTCTTGAATATTTTTTTATGAAGGACCAAAATTTGCTTCTTTGACTCAAGACAAAATTTCGTCACATACTTTCTGTAAGAAAACCTTGTTAACCTGTGTGTGTCCTTTCTTAGCATTCTGAACTTATCCCAGTCTGAGCCCTTCCAGTATTACGGCCCCTGTTAAAGGCTCATTTCTTTGTTTTGCGTCTTTAGAGTCTCTTCACCTTTTGGATTTTTCCAAGGTGTTTTTTTTTGTCCTTCTAATAACCTTAGATGGAATATTCTTATCCATGTGATTTTTTAAATGTGTTTTGAAATTATTCCACATCTCTTCCCCACAGAATAGAATTTGCCTCTGCACTACAAAACGCTTCACTGAACTTGGTAAGAACTCAGATTGCTGCCAGGCATGTTACTTTTTGCTATTATGTCAGCTTTATGGGGTTTTTTTGTTTTGAAAACCGTTAGGATACGTATTTATCACCATCAACAGGGATTTCCATCGTGATCACTTAAACCAAAATCAAAGAAAGAGTTTTCAACTAAAGTAGAATTGTTGTGAGAAAATATGTCAGAAATTTCCACCCGACGGTTTTGGCTCCGTAACCATTTGCTCAAGATGGAAATCATTTGCAAGATCTAACATTTGCTGACAACCTCTGACATTGAACCAGTACGATAGTTTGTGGATTCCCACTGAATATAACCAAGATTGAAGTCTCCTCCAATCCAAATTTGGTCCCTTTATGAGATCCTTTGATTTTGGCTAAGGATTTATACAGCTCATTCATATAATTGAATTGGGGTCTTTTTGATTGGTGGTTCTATAAAAAGCTCCTATAGTCAGATTTTTACAATCCAACTAATTATTTGAATCCAACTATCTCAACAGTCCTGTACAATCAATCCTATGGGCACCGACTAAATCGTCTTTGAATGCATTTAAGAACTCTCATAATGAGTGCTTGCCTGTCTTCTGACAACTGTATAACCTAACCCTGCGGTAAGATCTCCTCGCTTTTCCCGATGGATAAGCATGACTCACAACCTATAATAATATCAGGTTTGTGAGATCAGACAGGTACAAGGTCTGCCAACCCTTATTTTTTTCAGATTGCCAACGATCACAAGCCTTTCACAGGGGCCTGTTTTAGTTTTTGCTTAGTTTTCTTGTTTTGATTCTTGGTTGGTCTGATGGTTACCATTTCTCCCTTTGGGAGACGATGCTGCCATAGGTGGACTTTTAATGGTGCAGCATCATCACTGCTAATAGTAATCTGAAACTCGGCAAACTTTTTGGACTGTTTTAGGACCATTGCGAAAAAAGGGATCTAACTAAAATTTGGCCTCCGCGCTACCATATCCAAGAGACATTTGAGCCGAGGCCGTATCTGTATGTCGGGGGCAGTCACTATGAGCTTATACACTCTCAGCACAGTTCCGAAGCTTTCATTCACCGTAATGTATTTAGAAAATACACCTTTTTGTTTGGATATGATATATGATACCCAAAGCTCACAAGGTCAGTTCATTTCAATGTTATGTTATGTACAGAACCCGCTGAACTGTCCTTGTTGCGTTAGCATATTGTGACTCATAGTGAGTTATCCATATCGGTTCATTGCCACCCCCGACTACCAGATTCCTCCGATCGATTGTTACCTCCGCTTTTATTACACGATCACCTAGTAACTCGGACATATCTCGCCCTTCGCTTGTTCTAATAACGTTCCGGCGGCCCCCTTGCTTACCAAAACCCTATTGTTATTTCAAGTCGCCGAGGCACTTTTCGGTCCTTTCTCAATTGAATCCCTTCAATTCTGGCCTGGTAATAGTCTTCTTTCACAGCCTCAGTCCCTTCAGCTTGTCGGAATTCAAAGTAGCTCGCAGCCGGTGCCGTCGCAGCCGGTTGCTTCTCGTCTAGTTCGGGTTCCTTATCATCTTCTTATCCCTTGTCTTCCCCCTTTTTCAAACTTCGGTTCGTGATTCTTCGGATTCTTTCGGGGTGATGCTGTTGATCCCCTCGGGCAATCCGCAGCTTCGGAGGAAAGCTCTCTTCTCTATGACAATCTTGCGCCGAGTCATTCCTCAAAAATTGCCCATTCTGTCGATGCCAAAATACACCCTGTGCGGTGCAGGTGGCATAAGTTGTAGGATCGGGCTCGAAGTCTAGTTTTCCCAGTTACCTCGTTCATCACTATTTTCAATTATAATCCAATAATTATAATCTGATTTCTATTGTGAAACCCATTTTTATTTGTACTGGAATTTCATATCTTGCATTTCATTGTTTGATGTTATGATGTATGAAGAAATGATTTTGAAGAATTCTTAAATGTCCGCCTGAACCGTTCGCGTTTTCAGTCTTTACACGATATTCTTCGAGTTTCGCAAAGGGCCGATCTCGAGTCCAGAAGGCCTCCTTCCTTAAACTTTTCAGGCCTCCTTCCTTAGACTCTGATGTTTCGGATTTTTCAAATCTAGATTTTAACACAGAAAAGATGAATCTTGCCTCACTTGGAGAGTGGGTTGTTCAAACTAGACTTTTTGCTTAGGACACTGTCCCGACCATATCCTTTCAGAGCTGCTAGTCCTGAGTGCTCTTTATATTTCCCTCTCCCCCCTTCAGGACCAACTCTCCCCTGAGGATTGGAGAGCTTATCGCTCCGCAATAGCGATTCAGCCCAGCGTGGTTAGCGCTGATTTGCATGCTTACGATTGAAGCAGTCTATGGCTGTGTCCCACGCTACGGGCCTCAAGGGGAAATTTGTAGCTGCGATTGATCTTCTCAGATCTCACTATTCCAATGGGTATTTTATAATAGGGAGGTTTGTCCGTTTTTACTGAGGAATTTTCCTCCTGTTCTGTCTTTTCAGTCAATGCGTGGCTAAGAAGTGCTGATAGAGACTGTCGGCAAAAAATCTCAAGCCTTCCTCCCTTCCTTTGTCTTACAGGGGGTGGGGGGGTAGGGTAAAGGCCCGGCGCGGGCATGCTAGTCCGCGGCCTTCCATAGTTCGGCAGGGGTCGTCAGTACCACTTCGGGTGTCCCGGGTGAGTTTCGGCTACAAACTAGGGACTTTTCTGTCTCGTTAGGCCCCTACGAAAAAGAGGGGTACCGCAGCGAAAAAAAAAAAAAAAACCTGAGCTGTGTGGTTTTTTCGGCCATGCTTGGTCTTACGATACCTCTGTCAATCTCAATCCGGCTCTGTTGCATTTTGGTTTATATAGATTCCCCAAACGATTTCGCAAGGAAATACCTTAGCCATCGGTGTCTCCAAATCGCGTGATCAAACGACTGTTTGGGAAACAATGGTGAGCAATAGGCAATCGATTCAGTTGACTTTGACGCAACATTATGTTGTTTGTGTTTCACCGCGTTATGCCGTGTGGATTAGGACCTGGTCGTCTGTGTATGGAGCCCGGCTACTGGCCCGAACCGGACGTAGTATCTGCGGGTTTCATACGTTGCCGGAAGTGGCGAACTCGCCCTCGGAAAGTTCGAATCGAATTACTCTTTCGAATCCGGTACTTGATTTGCCAGCTCGATACTCGAAGTTCCGGAATCACTAACAGCACGTGTAAATCTTACTGACGTGTTCCGTATGTTCTATGAATACACATTGGCAGATTCATGTGATACTTGCATACAAATCACCCATATTGATAGTTCAATCCATGCCATCCATCCTAAAAATGCCCTCATATAAGTCGTAATTATGGATAAGTCTCACCATTAAGCCTGGGTTATTTTTTCATTGTTTTAATTAGGATGAAACAAAAAATAGGGCGGGGACAGCGCACAGGGGGTGTTTTTTGTTGATCGCACGCCACGAGCCGGTGGAAACATGTCGGTGGCGTACGTCACAAAATTAAAAGCGTGAGGACAACGCAACTGGAGGCAGGCACTTTAAAGCGTACATCTTCCTCTTGATTTATGTTTACTTTATCGGTCACCAATCAGTAAATTATTATTGGAATAATCGTAGCCCAGACTCTTGATCTTTTACGGTTTTACTTTTTGGCACATAAATCATGGAAGGAGCGGAAGCTGATATCCGCAGACAATTTCGAATTCACTCCACTAACGGTGAACCAATGGCAATTTAAGGACTAGTTGTAAGCGGTAACCTGCAGCTGTGAAAATATCGCTTGACACAACGCTACAGAATACGGTTTTCGTTTTGGAAATATCTGAATCGTGTAATGATAACAAGAGAACACGTTGGCTACTAAAATCTCAACCAGAGTTTTGCATTTCTGGTAAGGTGAAAGGAAAGAACTCGTTAGGTAAGTTGTCGGCGTAAATCATCAAGCCGCCATTTCATTTCCGTGTGTTAGAAATTTTTCCCCATGGGTTTGTACAGGTGCGCAAAAGACGAGTTTTCTCGTTTACGACCGCCATTTTATGGGAATTCTGCGCACGGAAATGTTTTTTAGCCTGGTATAATTAATTTGCCGATTGGTTAACTGTATTTTATGGAAATTTATCGGCGATGATTTTTTATTGATTTGGCTAACGTGATAACGACGCCGTTTTTTTTTTTTTACCCAAAAAAAACAAAAAAAAAAAAATGAATGGAAAGCCAGCCCCATCATTTTAGTACATTCACCCAGGTGTTCCCTACAAATTTAGTTCATGTAGCACCTTTTTAAACACAAATTAAAATTCTTCTTGGGTTTGGCAGTCGCAAAATATACATTTGATTTTTTAGGTTTCCGAAATTTTTTTTTGTGTCAATTGATGTCAGTCCAGTTTGACCAGTTGATATAGTATATCCACTGAGTTCATACTGGTATGTCAACATGTTGTTCGCTTCCTTCCCCAAGTTATTTTAGAAACATACCAAATTTTGAGTCACGTGTACCCGCTCGAAATAGTTTTTCCGGGTACCCTGGAGCGCGACTACCCTAAATTTGCACCCCTACTCCTGGGCCTCATCCATAGACCTCAAGGACCCTTACATGTTCCCATTCTTCATTCCCACTCCCAAATGGTTGAGTTTCAAGATAAACAATCAAGTGTATGCCTTCCGTTGCCTGCCATTCGGGTTGTCAACAGCTCCCAGTTTTTTCACCAGAAAGAACTTCGGTCCGTCACACGGGATACACATTCCACAGTACTTTCGACTTTTTGACTAATCAAACCCGCGTGCGAATCTCACTTTATTAAGCAATCGCCCATACGAATTTTGTATTGGAAACAAACAGTAGCTCGCCTAGGTTTCATAGTAACAAAGACAAATCTCTAGCTAATAATAATGCTCTCCTCCTTATGAATAGAAGGTAATGTAATCCTAGGCCTCCTGTGAGGAACATTTGGCCGTCCCTGGAACTTGCCTTCTGTGCTGGAGTCATTTGAACAAGCACCCTTTTAACCCCTGCAGTCATCGTTACGTGACGCTACCCTTAAGACTATTTCTCTTAGCGATCCCTTCAGTCGTAGCTTGTTTCTGGTTACATTGCTTAGGATAGGAATTTTCGAGTTTTCGGCAATCGCGGGGCGTTACTTTGTATTTCGCCCAATTTTATTTGGCCCAAAAATGTGAGGAGTGTCCTTTAAAGCATCTTCATTGTTTCCTTCTTCCAGCTTTGGCAGACTCTATCAGTTCCTAAAGATTAAGTTGTCCTTGGGAGGGGCGCTCAAGTGGTACGTTAGTAAACATCTACTGCTCGCGCAAATTCCGAGCAACCTCTTATATCACCTCATCTAAGACATACCATCCAGCAGATAAATCAACTATCTCGGGCTGGATAAGTAGCAATATTATGAGAGCTAGTGCCGTTGTTATCAGGTATACCTTCAGCTCACTCAACCCCACTCAAGGTTGCCAATCTCACATGGCATTCCTAGATAAAGCTCCCTATCCAGGATTTGTCAAAGCTGTTAGTTACCCCAGTGAAAATCCGACCTCATGTTCACAAGACATCTTTGCAGGACATTGTTCATGACTCGCTTCTATCGAATTTTGCTACTGCCGTTCTTACCCTGTACTTGTGTGTTCATTGCAGTAGATAGAATTGTAGTTAGTGTATTTTTTGACTAAGCTATTAGATTTGATTATTGTGTTTATCAGTCCTAAGTGGACTATTCTTGACCGGTCCGCTTATGTCCAGGGCGTATGACATACCTTTCAATACCATTGTTTGCTCACCTCCTCGGGGTCGGTGCGACTCAGAACTGCTCAGCGTGCACTAAGTATATTTGCATCATTAGGTAGTAATTTCCTTTCCCCCTCCGCAATAGACATTAACTGCCTATTTTCAATATGTCTAGAAGGAGGGGGGGAAAATACTACCTCAATGTGCATCCCGACCCCTTCCCTCCCCCTGAGCAAACGAGTTTTCCAGTTTGCGTTCGGGAGAAAAGAGGATGAGTTAAGGTAGTGGTTGTTCAATGTGGTTGTTACTGATGGTGTGGAGGGCGGTATTGTTCATACTTACGGTGTAACATTTATATATAAAATACTTTACGTTCGGAGATATATTCAGTCATCTTCTTTCGGAGAGAGTGCACTAAGTATATTTGCATCATTAAGGTAAGTATTTCCCCCCTCCTTTCTCCCATCTTTTGGCAATAGGCCTTTAATGTTAACTCCCCAAAGAATACATTATCATGATGAGTATAAACATAATCTTTCAAATTCAAATTTTCCCAAAACTGAGCAAAAAAACATGACCAAAAATTTCCTTTTTTGCCCATAATTTGAAATCATTCTGTCTAAGCCCTCGAAATTGATTTCACATGAGTAGAAAAATGTATTATCTCTAATAAATGTAACCTAATTCGACAAGAATTAGAGAATATCTTTTTTACATGGTAGGCCTCCTAACCTAATCTGACCCTGACCTGAAAAAGGGCGGTTTTCTCAAATTGAATTTAAGGTCATGACCTTTGCCCACAGAAAACAACTTTAGGAATGTCTTGGGTATTCCTCTGAATTTTGTATGCTATATGGACATAATATTCTGGGCATTTTTGGGAAAATACAGGTAACTCCCCCAAAGAGCAAATTATCAATGATGAAGTAAAAACGTAATCTTCCAATAGCAAATTTTATCCAAAAAATGATCAAAAATTATCAATCAATCATCAAATTATTTTTGTTCATCACATCATCCCATCAAACAATTAATACAAGATTATAAATTGCAGTACAAATAAAAATGGATTATCACAATAGAATCATATTATCTTTATAGGAGTATAAGTACATGACAAAATAGTGATGAATGAATTTCACTGCTAAACGCTAAGCGTGACAATGCAGTAACCTCACCTAACTTAAGTGTTACTACGACAAAACAGACAAAAAAGAGATTATCAATCAAAGACAAAACATGACATGACACGACAATCACGATACAAATACCTGGAAAAGACAAGACACAAAAAAGCCGACAGTCAAATGCCAAGGATAAGAAGGTACAACAGATAAAAAGACAGCAAATTAGGAGTGGGACAGCCCTTATACGAATTGATGATACTCTTTTTCATATTAATTTTGAAGGAAGATAAAGTTTGGGAGTTTTTTAATATAATAAGGCCGATTAGCCCATAGTAGAGGGCCGTGGAACATCAGGGTATTATTAGCAGACGGCATTAATGGGGTTTTTACCGGGTATTTGGGCCTTGCCTTGGTCTCATAATGGTGAGTATGAGTATAAAAGTTAAAAAAATCCTGACATAAGGTCGTCCGGTAGGAAGGTTAGTTGTAATTGATACATGAAGCGGTGTGCAAGCTGAAGTTTATAATCATTAACCTTCAACGTTTTAAGTAGAGAAAATAAGGGTTGTGTGGTGGGGCCAGCCACAGGGAGTTTGTACACAGTCTGATAATAAACTCTTTCTGGAATAAAAGTGAGTCCAGACCAGCAGGATTAGCATCAGCCCACGCTATGGCTCCATATGTTATATAAGGTAATATAAGTGAATTATAACAATGTGAGAAGTGAGCTTTGAGAAGAAATTTGTCTAACTTTGCGGATAACCCCCGTTATATCTAGCAATAATTTTGGAAATATGCTGGGTATGGGAATTCCCCCAGGATAAATTTTGTGGTCAATAAAGAGATATACCAAGGAATTTTGTAGCTAGTAGTGTTTCTGAATCTCCCTTGAGTATTGCTAATTTTAAACATTTTAATTTCTGGCTTATAGTATATTTATTTTAAAAATCATATATTTGGTCTTTTTTATATTCATCGATAATTTTTGTATATTTAAAAAACCAGTTTTAAATAGATATCAAGTTCTTTATTTACTATAAAAGAAAAATGAAGATAATTAAAATATAAAAAAGTATAATTTGTGTCGTCTTTCTTTGCAAATAATATAAAGTGGGGTAGTTCAGAACAAAGTGGAAGGTCAATAATGTCTATGAAGAACAAAAGGGGCCCACGGATAGATCCTTGAGGAACTCCAACAAGTAATGGTCTGGTTCAGAGAAGGTGTTTAAACAAACCCGTTGTTTTGCTTTTAGATAGGTAGTCCTTATCCAGTCGTTCGCAAACCAACCCCGGATCCCATACTTATTTAACTTGTAAAGAAGGATGTCAATGATTTATGGTATCGAAACTTGCACGATTCTAAAAATATAACCAACTGATGAAGGTTTATTATCCAGATTCGCAGCTATTTGGCAATACGAGTTCAGTACTGTCCATAGCGTAGATCGTTTAGGGAAGAAGAAGAAAAACTGCTTCGCTCTTTCCTTCCTCCCTCCCCCATTGATGAGGGTGAGATACTGTATTTTGTATAAAGTTATATAACGATATAGAACACCTTTTCCACGAAGTTCCGAAATGGATGGAAGAATTGAAATGGGTCTATAGTTAGAAAAATCGTGTTTTTGTCCCCTGCTTTTGAATATTGGTATACAAGACACCATTTTCCCTTTTTAATTGGTTGGAACAATTCCAGAAGTAATAGAAATATTAAAAATGTGTGGATAAAACACTACTAATGGATGGAATAACGAGTTAAGGAGGAGGTTATTGCTATGTCATCAGATGCTTTGCTATTACTATTTTTAATTTCCTGTTAATTTTAATAATTTCATCAGGAGAAGTTGGATATAAGAACATGGTATTGGTGTTATTGTCGCTGCAAAAGGAGTTTTAAAATCCACCTTGATGGTTCAGGATTTTGTTGGCAAAGTAATACCTATATTTCATAAAAAAGTTGTTAAAGTTTTTTATTTTTTTTATTTTTTTTATTTTTTTTATATTCTTTCACCCTCGCTATTGTTAAAAAAATCAGAAGCTTTGCGTCTTAGGACGGCCCAATAAATTGTTTAATGTTTTTTTTTAACAAAACAATTTTGTCTAGGGACTGTTTTTTAATTTTTCAATTTTATTGGTTATGTAGGATTTTTTTCACTAGATTCGCAATAAAGAATTTAAGTGGTGTACGGTATCTTTGGTATATTTTTAGTTTATTATCATCACTTATTATCATATCATCACTTGGTTTAGAAATTCTCTTTTATATAATTTATCTTTAATTTGTATTGATTTTATTAACCCTTTGTGATCCTGTTTTTTTTATTGGGTGAATTACGTTTTGAAATGGTTTTATTTGTAATTGGACAGTAGATGTTCAGGAGTTGAGATAATTTTGAGATGAATTTTTGGTTGTAGGCTTGACTGGGTCCTCGTACTGATAACCTGTGTCCAGTCAACAAGTGACAATGCATTTCAGGGGGGGGGGGGGGGGGGGGGGCTTTCTGTTATTGCGTTGCCCACTTCCGGGATTTAATTCTATGTGTTTAGTTGAGTAGGCCTATAGTTATGTGAGTAAGGAAGACGGGAAAATTATCTGAAAGATCAGTGACCTCACACCATAATTATAGGGATGCAATCTCCCTTTGTAAAAATATTGTCTAAACAGAGACAACAAACTGTTATGCCAGTACGAATGTTGGCTGCGAGTTGGTCGATCGTACTGTGAAAAATCAATAAGAATAAAATAAATTAATAAATTCGTTAACCTCTGGAGTCTTTGTCATGAAAAGAAGATCGATGTTGAAATATCTCCCCCATTATATAGCAAGGTCTCTTTCCCCCCTAGAAATATGTTTTAAAAGCTTTCCCGTTTCGGCCTATTAAGTCAGAAAAATCACGTAATCAGGTTGGTAGATAATGCCAATAATGGTTTTTAATAATGGAATGTATGGCAATTTCAACAAATACAACAAATATCGAAATCACTCAATACAATCAAGGTTAAGATCGGGCGATAAGGCGTAATTTAATTCAGAATTGATTGAAAAAGAGAACGCCACCCCCGAAAAAACCCCCCCCGCCGATCATGTCGAATTCATGTCGAATACAAATGGTCAGATGAGTAATCCTCAATGTCGATCAGGGAGGCAATCGACTCAGTTGTAAACCATTTTTTCGGAGAATCCCATAAATAGAAAATGGTGCTGTAAACAAGATAGATAGTTAACGATATTATTGAAATTTTTATTGAGACTGCGTACGTTGGCATTGTATATGGATAATTTAGATGTAATTAGAGATGGCTTGTGTGTGTTAATGTTTTCAGCGGTATAACGGCAATTGATGTCATTTGTTTTAGATATATCATTATCATCGTAAGGTCGTCAAAAGGATGTAAAGAACTGTTCGAAAGCAAACGGATTGAAATTAAGGAGTAGATTTTGAGGCGGAAATAGCGAAACACAAAACAATTAACAAATATAATAGACAAAGATATAGAATAAAGTACTTAAAGATGTTTATAGAACTTAGAAAAAAATATTTTAAGCATAAAAAAAAACAACGGTCTAAATTAGCTACAAAAGCGGAGCTTTAATATAGCTCCAGATTTCACACACACAAAATCAATTAAAAACATTTAAACGGAGTGGGTTTTAAAAATCTAAATAATCTACTGGAATCAATAATTTAGATGATAGTATAATTACACATACATAACTGATAATTCCTTCTTGTACACTGCAGTGGTAATAATTGGAATGAAAAGGCAGGTATGGTAAATAGCAGAAGTAAGACCGGTAAAGGTGTAACCACGCAGTAAACAAGGAGGCGATTTAATTACCAAGATTGCCTCTTAACAATATTAAATTGGGGCACATGTGTTCTCAACCTAATCTGTAACTGCTTAAGTTCCTTCGTGTAAACAAACTGCCATGGTAATAATTGAATGAAAGGGTTCCGGTATGAGCTAAATAATAACCAGCGAACGTAAATACCGCGGAGAAGAGGTACCAATGCAGTAAAGCAGGTAAGTAGTAGTTTATTGCAAATTAACAATAACTCGCATGATATAGATTGCGTGCCTTACATGTGAGATGCAGAGACCAAACAGAATCGATGTGATATTTTCTCTAACTCTTCTCCGTCAACTAAGATTCTACTTCTACTTCCGTCGGACACATTATTTATTTACTCCTGGTACCGTGGACCACTCGCGAGCATCTGCCCGCAGACACGGTCTGGGGGGACGGGAAGTTACGTTCGGTGTCGTGCGTAAAAGGAAGGTATGGCGGTAGCGAGGAGGAAGGGTCACAAAGTATTGCGCGTGGTCTCCCCTGATTTTTGCCCTAGCGAGGGTGAGCCGCCTAGGAGCGGCACCCAAGATATCTCGGGGCATAGAGTGTTTCCCCCTCATTTTTTCCAGGAGCTTCAATCGAGATGAATCCACTGCAAGGAAGAGGGAAAGTTGCCTCCTCGAACGTCTTGTGAGGTGTTGCGCGTCGTCCTACTTGTGCGCCCCGTCTGACCGCAGTCGAGCATAATAATGTCAAACCCATGCGCACACCATAAGAAACGGGACTAAAAAAGCTTAAATAATGACAGGCCAGTATAAGAGTGGAGAAGACCTAATTTGAGGTCACAAGCATAATTATATGATGACCCTTCTTATTTTGGTGCATGGTTGACAAAATGCTTAGTTTTTAAAATGAAACCACGATATTATGAATACATTTGCTAAAATAAGGAAATAATAAAGCCAGTGAAAATGACATATGTGGCAAAGTATAATCAGTTTGACCCAGTTGCCCACCGCTTAGTATGTGTCTATGTGAATAATGGAAGATCACAATAGTCGAAGATATACCGCCTATGGGCAAAGGAACAACAAAAATGTGATTCCATAGAACACACGCTCCGGTGCTCTGTTCATTTTTGAAACTCAAGAACAGATAAGTAACATAATTCAAATGAGATTTACCCTACAATAAAATGATGTATGGCCAAATATAATTATAGTTGGACCCCAGTCCAGAGCTGGGTATGTGGGAATAATAGATCTCATATACAGTAGGGAACAATTATAAATGATGGGATAAACGGTACCAATGTACATAATATAAATATACAACTGATCATGAGAAAACAATCAAAATAAGTGTAATAAAAATAAACCAAATTACCAAATTACAAATAATGGAAATAATTTGTTAACAAAATTTGTGTATGCATTACTTTATACTACATGCATGCAAATGACGTGTGTGGCAAAGTATAATCAGGTTGAACCCTTGCCCACAGCTTGGTATGTGTCTATGTGAAAATGGAAGATCACAAACGAAGAGTCGAAGATATACCAAGCTATGGGCAAAGGAACAACAAAAATGTGATTCCACAAAAATGACCAAAAAGGCCCTTTTTTGCCCAAAATTTGAAATCCATTTTGCATTATCTCCTCAAAATTGGTTTCACATGATAGAAAAATTTATTCTCTTTCACATGATACCAAATTTAACAAAATTAATGATTTTAGTCATAGTTCAAGGATGAATATAGTGTTTTTCCATAAATTTGACCTCAGATGACCTCTGGATGACCTCTAAATGACCCCTAGTTGACCTCCACACAGGTTACAAATTTCACAACCATCATTTTCAGATGCAGCATGACAAGAGCTTTACAGTGATATATGTTGTGATGAGTATTACCTCCGGTAGGGGCACCCGACACGTTTTGGCCAAATTTCCACTCTACTATATAGTACTTACGTCTTGATGCTTGCCAGCTTCATAATTCCATATTTGCGTTTATTTTCGGATCTTTTTAAAGTAATTTTCTCGACAGTGTCGAGAATGGACCTCTTAACAGTTAAAGTGGGAGGCAGATCTCAGAGAAAATTTTGAGATTTTATGACGAGTCTGGAGCATTGTTTGGTGTGTAGGGGAAACTGTAATAAGATTTTATCAAAATACCGAGGTAAGGTAGCATATGACATGATAAAATATGGGCGTGAGGGGACCACACATGCTAAAATCCAACTTTGTCTGACATATGAAGGGTGATGCAATTTGTTGCTACAATTTAATAATATATTTCATTTGTTTAAATTTCCCTTTCTTGTATCCTATGTCTATTAAATCTAGTAAATCTTGACCATGTTGACCAAAACAAATTTGTGGTGAAAATCAGACAATTTTGGACTCTGCAAAATTGTACTGCAAGAATCCATTTGCGTGAGTCTATGGACTCGCGCAAAAATATATTGCGAGAGTCCACTTGGACTCACGCGGACCGTTACGAAATTCTACGCCTGCAACCCAAGGGTTGCGGTACCTACCAAAACTAGTTCCATCTGTCACCCATGGAAGACAGGGTATTGAAAAGCATGACACATGTCCACATGGCTCATAAGTTGGTTTGTTTACATGCTGTAATTACCTCAAAAATAGTAAATATCAGTGACACTTAACCTAAATCACTTTTAGTTTTGACTACTAAGTTCAAATTTTCACATATTAACTGAATTACACTTGCTCAATTTCATAAAAATCTAGGAAGAGGTTTTGTGCATTGCATTGTAAATATCATGATACATCACATAACAAGCAGCACTGCCAATCATGCCAATGGTTGAGGGTTGTTGATAAAGCCATTCATAAGGTGGGAAATGGCATGGATGAGTTGCAGCACCATTCTTCAATTCAGTGGACCTATCTTGTTCCTAACCATATTGTCCAGTGATCAATGTTCTTGGTATTTGAGTAGTGCTGCTCCTGTCAAATTGAAAGTACAACCAGTAAAAAATGTGTCACAAAAACATGATGCTATGCAATCATATGTCTGTCCTTGTGTGTCTTAGGGTTTGTACTGAACAAAACTGCGGTACACACATGCGATGTAGTGTGTAGGGAGTATGGCAGGTCAATTCATAATGTTTGTAAGTGTTGCCAGTTCAGGTCGATAAGAAGGGGATAGCCATAAATGGTCATTGATCAATGTAGCTATTATGTACATGATTTTGGGCACAGATTTCTAGGCCTCCACTCTCGATTCATATTAATTATGGAATCAATTTTTAAAAAGAAACAATAAAGTTACAGAAATATCAATCAAAGGAACAAATAAAATACTGGAGGCGATCCTTACGTTAAAATACATGGCAACAGGGGGAATTTTTCTATCCCAAATTTGGCCCCTAAATTGTTGTCTGGCAGATGATTTATTGCAATATGCAGGAGGGTGTATAGTGGACAGGGGGGGCATGAGAAGCCTGGATGGGGAGGGGGACAGTTAGGGTGTGTGGTTGAAGAGGAAAGGTGGGGGGTGGGTGAATTTAATAGAGGGATCAGTGGGATTGGGGAGGTATTTGGACCAGGGGGGAGTCAGGTGGAGCGCCACGGGCGTAGCTATGTGGGAGTGGCGCCCGAGGCCAAGATGTTAAACTTAACGTGGCACCCCTGCGCGTAGCCTGAGCAATAACAGGTGGGATCCAAGGGCCCCCCAAAAGGGCCCCCTATGTTTCCCTGGCCAGGTATGCTCTCAGGGTTTTTAGTCATGTTGATGTTCCCTTGAAGAAACTCTCAATTATTCATTTACATTGAAGTAGATGGACTTTCCTACTCCGGTGGAGGTCCCGGAGTGAAGAGCCCCCAGAAGGTTTTTCAGGTTTTATGCATGTGTGAAGCAGAATGCCTTGAAGCAAGAAATGACAAATTACTACTCCCGGCAGGAATCTCTCAGTTTTCTCATCTTGAAGCAGGGATGAACTATACTCTCCCAGACAGTTTCTCCGTTGTCTCATTATCTTGTAGCAGAGAACTATCACTGTCCTCTGGTGGGGTCGGGGGTGGAGCCCCCAGGAGCTCTTGAAGCGTTAGCATGTTTGAGTGCCTTGGGAGCAGTATTATTATCTGTCAAAGCAGATGATATCTGTACATGCCTGTTTTTTTCTTTGTAGTCAATGTTTATTTCCCATCATTTCAGCGCCCCCCAAATGAGGCGGAGCACCAGGGCATATTGCCCTCTTGCCCCATAGCTAACCCACTGGGGTGGAGGGAAAGGTGAGGTGTTGGGATGGGGGCCACAGGTGGGGTGTTTGTTTATAGGTGCAGTTGTTGGGGAGAGGGAAGGTGGAGTCGTATTAGGGGAAGGATGGGGCTTTGGGGAGCGATGTCCGCAACTCTCCACTGTACTTGGGACATGTCAATGGATTTAATGGCTCAATGATTAGGCTCACCTGGATTTCCAACATGTAAATCGTATTTTGTTTCACTTTGTCCTGCAGATTACAATTGGTGTGACCTACAGTAATTAAGGTCCGTTTATTACTTCCACTGCACTGCATTGGCTGTGGCAGTAAATTTTAACTGCAATGTTCTGTCACTGGCCGCTGCAATCCTTCGATTTACTGCAGGTCATCCCAGGTCACTGCAGGTCACGGTTTGCAGTACGTTGCAGCAAACTTGCGAATTTGGCAACTCAAACCACTGGCTTGCACACACTGCATCTTGCTGCTCGCCAGTTTAAAAAAACTCTTTTTAACTTTGTTGCCGTACTGCATTGCGTTGCAATACTGCAAGGATTGCAGTGGCGATTTTGGGTAGGCTGCATTGCAGCACTGCACTGCAATGCATTGAAGTGTGAATGGACCTGTTATGATATATGTGCTAACATAATAACGAGGGTAGCCCTGTGTCATTGATGCTCTCCTTTTAAATTCTGCTGGACTACATACGAGACTGGTTTGACCCACAACTGAGAATGCATTAATCCTGCTTGTGGTACAAAAATAAATGGGCCTCGCTATGTGTCAATTTTGACTGGGTTGCCTTAACTTTTTAACTATTAATTTTTTTCAATCCTAAGGTGAATTCTGTGATAAACTACACACCTCACATAAAGCTGAGAATAGTGGTCATGGTAAGCAAGGTTGTACAATGTATAATCAATTTTAAGGGATCCTCAACTCAAAATTAGTCTATCTAGCCATCCATTCAATCCCACTCCCTTGTTAATATTAAACACCTCATGCATTGGAAACAGGTGGCCTAGCATGGTAAAAATATAAAAAAATGCCAAAGACCACACAACGTTCATCATGTGAAGAGAAAGGCTGATAATCGTGCTAGGGCAAGGATAAATTATTTTCAGGCTACAACACACCTGTAAAAAAATCCTTAGTAGGGATGCTCAGAAAAAAAAAAATTATCAAAAAATTTCAAAATGATGAGAAGTGTTGACGCCAAAATGCCCCCTCAAAAATGTGACCCCAACCTTGTACGGCGAGCTCTACCACCATACCAAAAAATTTCACTATCCTTGTTAAAGGACGGTGAACGCATCGCTGGACAAACAAACAAAACAAAGTTTTTTTTAGTAATATAGATAGATCGGAATGGTTCTTTTTAGGCCCAGGATGGGCCCAAAACTAGTGCCCAACTGGTATCTGTGGACTGAACTTAGACCCTATGGGCAACTTCTAGCATCATGGACATTACACGTGGACCAATTTTATTTTTTGCTTTTAGTGGTATATTTAGGTTATTTCTAAACTTTAGACATTTTGGTGGTTTGTTAAATTGATCTTGTAGCTGGGGTCAAATTGGTACCTCTTCATCAATTTTTTTGTGAAGCCATATCGCTAATTATTCGACAGAGTTATGCAAATTAGCGTCATGGACATGACGAAGAAAAAAACACGTTTTTGCACATGTCAAAGTTTACTCAAAAACCCTGAAATTTAAAGAGTTCCTTTTAATTGCAAAGCATAATAGTGGTTATGGGTATATTCAACCTCACAAGAATATAAACCAAATTGTACAGTGAACTTCCACAACTTTATGTAGGTCACTCAAAAGACCGTCATTTGGGGACATTACACTTTGTCGTGCATGACATTACGCTCCATCCACTAATGCCTCTGCTAACTTTATTGCTTACGTAAAATATGCTATGTTGTGCCCTTGGCAATTCTATATGGTAACAGTGTGATCAATTACACTCCTTAAAAGTGAAAGTAGTAATCCATTGTATTTTTAAAGACACTATCAGTGATTTGCTAATCAGAAAATCGAAAAAAATCATCAAATCAGATTTTTGCATGATATGTACAATACATGTATCCTGAACACACCCGCAAATGATAAACTAGAATCAACCTAATAATGACCGAATCGGAATTTTTAGTCATTACTGGCCGTTCGGACACTTACTACAACCACGTAAATTGAAATGGAGAATCGTTCTTGGAACAACTGCCGTTTTCTTCTCCCTTTCGAATTCTCGTTGGAAAGGGACTATGAAATCTACAGACTTATCCTTCACTTTGAAGCTATCCTGCAAATTTCAAATATTTTTCAAATCACTGATAGTGTCTTTAAGCAAAGCAAACTTCAGCTTCTATTTGAAACCATTTTTCTTTTCTTTTAACCCTTGCACTTGCCACTAGGTTAACAGCAATCAAATATATGGCGGGATATGGTCTTGATTTCATTTGTTTTTTTTTATATCAGGGGTTACATTTTCTTATCGTTGGTGATTTTGGGAGTGGGTCAGGTGGTTGAATACTAGGTATAGCATTCATCAACAAACATGTACCCTTAGCCAGATGTAAATTATGCTTCTTATTTGATGTGGGCAAATAGCCAAAACAAATGGAAATATAGATAATCAATTTGTCTTTTCAGACTAATGTACATTATATTGTCATTATACCACTACTTTGACCAATTACACTGAAGAAGGGTTTGCCTTGTATCCTTTAAGAAGCAATCTGTGATGGGAAGGAGATGGGGTGCTGGGAAGGGTGAAATGGGGTGTTAGAAGGGGTGGATGGGATGGTGGGAAGGGGAGATTGTTGTTGGGACGGGTGGAAAGATTGGTGGTTGGGAAGGGGTATATATGTGTTGGGAAGGGTGAGTATGTGTTGGGAAGGGGGAGATATGTGTTGGAAGGGGGAGATACTGTGTTGGGACCGGGGGCTCTGTTTGGGCCGTGGGAGGCTCTGTGCTTGGCCGGGGGCTCTGTAGTTGGGCCGGGGCGCTGCTGTGTTTGGCCGGGGGCGCTCTTTGTGGGGCCGGGGGCGCTCGGTGTTTGGCCGGGGCGCTCGTTGTTGGGCGAGGGGGATCTTCCTTGGGCCGGGCGCGCTGGGTGTTGGCCCGGTGCGCTGGTGTTGCGGGGCGGGGGTACCCTTGGGCCGGGTCGGTGTTTGGCCGCGGCGCTTGTGTGTTGGGCCGGGCCGCTGGGCGTTGGGCCGGGGCGCTGGCGTGTTTATTTGGGCCGGGGCTATGGGCGTTGGCCCGGGGCGCTGGTTTGGGCCGAGGTCCTTTGGGTTTGGGCCTGGGAGTTTGGGTTGTTGGGAAGGGCGTTTGGATGCTGGGACGGGCCCTTGGGGTGTTTGGCCCGGGAGGTGGGTGTTGGGGCGGGCGACAGGGTGTGTGCAAGGGGAATTTGGGAAAGGACAGATGGGTGTTGGGGTGGGGCCTGGACACTATGGGGTGTTGGGAAGGGAAAGATGGGGTGTTGGGGGGAGGGAGCTGGGGTGTTGGGGGGAGGGAAAGATGGGGTTGTTGGGAAGGAACGAATGTAGGGTGTTTGGGGGCGGGCCGGCTGGGGTGTTGGCGGGCGGGCCGGCGGGGTGTTGGGGGCGGCCCCGCATGGGGTGTGGAGCGGGCCCGCTGGGGTGTTGGGGGGCGGGCCCGCTGGGTTGTTGGGGCGCGCACGCTTGGGTGTTGGGGGGCCTGGCCGCTGAGGTTGTGGCGGGCCCCGCTGGGGGTGTTTGGGGGAGCGGGCCCTCTGGGGGGTTGGGGGGCGGGCCCGCTGGGTGTTGGGCGGGCCCGCTGGGTGTTGGGCCCGGGGCCGTTGGGCCGGTCCTTGTTGGCCGTCCCTGCTTGGGTGTTGCGCGCTTGGGCTGGGTTGTTGGGAAGCATCAATTAACTGAACAAGCACATGCGCAAGTTGTGCAAAAAACTTGCAGATCTATTTATAGGTCTAGGTTTGAATGTCTCTCATTGGTTGATATATATGCCCACTACACTGAGCTGAGGTTGCATGCACTCAGGGAAGTGAAATGTGGGCATCCTGCTCTAAAAGGGTTGAAAGTTTAGGATATAATGCGTCATGGACCATTACAGTGTATCACAATTGTAATGTCCATGACGCAATGTAATGTCCATGACGATCATTTACATTATTTTGCAGTTGGTTATGATTTCTTTTTTTCTGCTCAAGGATGTGCTTATGATAAACTATAATAGGATTTGAAGTATCAATAATATAATCCTTTTTACTGCGGAGTAACAAAACTAATTAGCATAAAATGTCATGGACATTATATTACATGTTAAGTCAATGGAGGAAAATTAACATAGAAATAACCACCCTTCAAAATTAGTAATGGCATTTATGGAAAACGGGGGAAATGACTTAAATTAAGTTTAGATATGAATGGCCCGGACATTATTCTTCACTTATCAGTAGAAAATATGTCTGGGAAATGATTTCAATTTTTGAGATGGCCAGGACCACTTATCCGTGGAATCGCCCCTATAGGCAATAGGCAGCCATACTGTAGGGCAAGAGAGCCACATTACATGACTACAATGCATCCACCTGTTATTGAATTCCAGAATGCTCAAATTGTACAGGTGATCTATTATGCTCTTGGTATTACCACTGTAGATAGGGTAAGGGAGATTTTATGTTAATCACCATACAGGTATGACATCATATTGCAGGGTCTATTGGGCTTACTGAAAGCTGGGCTGTGTGTTTTGCATGCACAAGTGAACAGGGAACACAGTGACATGGATTGGTCAATACAATGGCGGCATTTGTTTGGCATATTGCCATAACATCAATGAACGGAGCACAATAACTAAGCTCCACACAGCAAGGTTAACTGGATTTTGTTCTTGTTTTTTTTTGGTGGAGACCCATGCGGGCACCATGAAAGCCCCAGGATACACCACTGGGTCCTGTAATTTATTTTTTTTACGGGCCCCCTAGAGGCCCGAGGTCAATTACCCCTTTGATCCTCCCCAGCAGTACTGCCATGTACACAGCTGGCCCGAGTAAGCACCCCACTCTAGTAGCCCCTTCCCTGAGTAAGCCCCCCCCTTAACTTCCCAAGGGCCAGGCGCTATGACAAGCTATCAACTGACTATTTTATTTCTGATTACATAATGAAGCAATGGAAGTCAGACAATGATGTTGTTTGTTATTCTAGCTGTTAAGACTAGTGAGATCCCAAGAAATCTCTGCATGCATATTTTAGGACAACATTAACCCTAATACATCTGAAGGGCAATCAAGTTGCACCTATCGCATGACGCATGTAATTGCACGTCGGACATCAAGAACTATTTTTTTTACCGGCAATGCTTTTTATTGCACCTCGTCCACTTTCTCCTCAGAACACCCATTGCCGATTTCCCCTTTTGCCATTTTGTATCTCACCGTACACTACCTTCCCGAAGTCTCGCGGATTTAGCATTCTAATTGGACCTTCCGAATTAAGCAGTCTTATTCTAACGTGCACTACATCAGCAAATTGTGGCCATGCACATTATATACATGTAAATGTATTTTTAGCTTTTCACTACTTTTGCTTATTGATTTGTTTGAACAGTACATTTTATTTTGCCTGCACAGCCTGTTACTGTGTTGAGCTCCACTCACATGAAGATGCTATTGGAAATCATTCAAAGAGCAATTTTATTTTGCTTTTTACTGTAAATCAGCAATCTCTATAGAATTACAATGCTTGGAATTAAGTGATTGGCTTTGTTAAGTGGCCAACACCATTAGTCACAATCTGTTTACCTCAAGGTCAGGGTCATAACCTAGCAGGCCCAACATTACACTGTTGTCATGTTACAACCAAATATTTGACAAAATTGTCATGCTGTACAAAATATGAAACCTATTGTCAAAATACAAGCGTGTGGAAACCAGAGAGCTGATAAAACATAGAAGCCTGTAACATGTTCCCTATACAGATGTGTTGTACAAAGTATTGATTGCACATTGTACATGTATGTATTGTCTTACATTCCAACCCATTGCATCAGTCATATAATTATTGATAGATCTGATGAACATGGGTTAATGTTCTACATTAACAGTCTCAACACAAAAGTAACAAATGTAATACTGAATAGTGGGAAATTTTTGTGAGGTTACCTTCAGAACCACAAATTAAATAGCCCTCAAAACTATTTCACTTATGGCTGGTATTCTGAATGGGAGTCCAACTTCAGGTTTAAACCAGGGTTGGTTCTACATGAGTGGACATTTTTCCTTCCAAATACTCTAAAAGTGGATGGGCCTTTCCGGCCCATCCATGAGGAATTTTCTCACCCATTACATTTAACTTTCACAGTATTTTGAAAGGAAAAAAGGTCCACCGATCAGCGACGGGCCCCTGTTTCGAGACCGACCCAAATTTGGGACTTTTCTTCTTCTTTCCCTCTTCCATCACTCCTTTTAATAATTATAATAATAATAACCCTAACAGTGGAATAGGGGGAAGGTTATAATGAGTTCTTTTCTTATTTAAATTAATTTCATATCCTTTGTTATTCTACGGGATTATCCTTCATTTTCATGAATTAATATTCATATCCTTTGTTATCCAAAACGGAATAAACCGCAATACAAAGGGATATGTTAGGGGGAAAGCATTCTGAGTGAATAATAAAAGCCAATTTCGCCCTAACGTAGGGGATAGCATAATAAACAGTGCTTATATAGCACCTTGCACCAAGGTCTCAAAGTGCTAAACAAAAACAAACAGTACAGATAACAAGAGATACGTAAATTACAAAATACCAGAAAAATGTAAATTAATCATCAAAAGCATATTTGAAAAGATGTATCTTTAGACTTGACTTAAATTGACCACCGGTCTGACAAATTTTAATGTGTAAAGGAAATTTGTTGCAGAGTTAAGATGAAGCTTTGGAGAATGAGTGGTGACCATAAGAAAGAGTTGCAACTGAAGTAGATACAAGGTTCATTTGTGAAGATGACCGTAAATTATGAGATGGTTTTTGTGAGTTCCTGAAGATAAATTGGTGCCAATCCATGAATGCATTTGTAATGTAAGTTAAAACTAATTGTACTTAATGCGGATTGCGGAACACCACCGGCAACCAATGCAATTTTTTGAGAACTGGTGTAATATCTTCACAAAAGCAAGTACGAGTAACAAGTCTGGCGGTAGAGTTTTTAATTTACTGTAGTTTAGCTATTTGTGAGTCCGGTAGGCCATAGAGAAGGCTATTGCATTGGTCAAGACGACAAGTTATGTGAACTAAGATTTCAGTAGATTTTAGATCAAGGCAATTCCTATTTGCCTTTCTCTAAGGCTTTTTTAAGGTCATTCTTAAAAAATACTTAAAAAAATTATTTCATGCACAAAACTTACTGAGAATAATCCTTGAAGGAGAACCTGCACTAAAAATAAAATCTTTTAATTTTTACACTATAAATAATTATTTTGCACATGTATCGAGGGTTTCATGTAAAAATGGCATTATATTAAAGTGTTATTTAAAATTTGCACTAGTGTAAGCCTACAACGTGGTATCGGATACACCTGGCAGAGAAGTGTCATACATGCCATGAATTGCACGTTATGAATTTTTATGAAAGTGTCACCTATTGAAATTGCCACCCCACAATTTGAAGCTTGTTCAAAATAAAATCAGCTAAAATGGAGGCAAAGTGACCCCAGGAGTGTTTTGGGGCATGGTAGCCTGCGGGATACCTGCTCTATTCCCTTCGGTTTTGACCTACTTTTCAAATATCAGTGTTGCAGAAAATATTTGTGCCGCTCGGCGCTTATATCCTCTAAAATCTACATGAGTGATAGCTAATGAAATGATGTGCATTTTTACATCATATGGATATGTACTCAATAAGATAGGCCTAGCAAAAACCTGAACGTACATTGACAAAAAGATATCAATGTTCAAAAGACTAGAAATACAAAATGATATTACTGCAGAAATTTTGGTATTTTGCTGGTTAACAGTTTCCTTAAATCGTTATGAGTGTATTGGATCAATGGATACTTAACATGCGTGGCACCACGTGTGTACAGTAGCTTACAGTCACGGGCAATACTCTAAAAACATGAATCTATAGAGGGCTTAATGTACTCTTGTTGCTGGCGACAGGGAAGGGCGGTCAAGAAATCCCCAATTTTATACATCGCAATTGGTTTAACACCTAAAACCAAAATCTTGGCGAAAAATATACCTTGACAACATTTAAAATTGTCTAGGAATATTTTCTTATTCCAAAACTTTTGGAGCTGAAGAATCAACTTCACTGTAAGGGTTATTTTTGATTTTTGGTATGAATAACAGACGAGGACGTGCTGTTGTATTCTCTAAAATCTACATGTGTGATAGTTTATGGATAGATGAGAAAGTTTACATCATAAGGATATAATATACTCAATAAAATGGCCTAGCAAAAGGCGATATGAGCAGAAATTGCAGAAAATGTTTTGTAGAGGCTTGCTGGTTATGGGGGCGCAGTACCAAATCACTCCATGTTTGGTGTAATGGTAGTTAGTTCTGGTAAAAAAACAAGGCCTAGAGTGCATAGCAAGTACATTACTCTTATAGTACGAAAATAGTGACTTTCGATTCATGTGATAAAATAGGCCCCGGAAAGAATAACCTTGTCGACAACTATAGGTCTCAAATTTTTTTTAAATCTTTAAAAAGTTGTAAGAATTGAATTAATCGTTTATAGCAAAAAATGCCATGATTTATTATTAAGACATTAAGATAAGACATTATCTATTTTTCTTTGACCTCAGAAGATCATGATGTGTTTATTGTGGAAATATAACTGCTATAGCCTTTATAAAGTACGGTATAACCATATTCATTCATACCTTTCAATTGGAAATTTCTATTTGCACGCCCTTTCATTTTAAAGGAGTTTTTATTTCTTCTTTGTCTTTTCAAAAATAAGTAAATGCTGTTACCAACTGCTTCTCCACAAAAATAGCCTGTGTAGGTAAACGGCAAACTGGTTTGCCTTTGAGGAAGATCCTGCTAGAATCAAAACATCAGGCCCACACTCTAGTTCTTTGTCTTTTGTAGGACCAAACACCCAGTACATGTTACAAGTGTATCTAGAATTTTTCATTTCACTGAGCAGTGGGACATGTATGTATCATCAGTATGGTATGATTTTTTTCTGCTGAGGATTTGTGTACAAAGAGACATTCCAGACATGATTGATTAAGTCAATATACATTATAGTGCAGGTTCCAGTCTATTTCTAGTATGGCATACTGAATGTGTGCTATCATTTTATGATTAGGTAGCCTATAAAGGTGCAAGGAGAGATTTCAAATATCAGGTGTCCCACTAAAAATCAAAAGTACTGATTTTTGCCCTGATGATAAAGGCTTTCCATCAAAAAATAACCCCATCTGAAAGATATTAGTCTGAGAAATGTTTCTTTGGTATACAAAATTGTTGAAAAATTTCTATTTGTATAGGAGCAAATAACAAAATTCAGCCTATTTTGATATTGAAAATAAGCAAATCAGAATCCAATTTTTTCTGTCTTTAAGACATCTGTAGGCAATACAACGTAGAAATCTATTGAGTGTCTAGTCTGAGGAAATTACTATTAATGACACAATATTTGGGTGCATCAAAAATCAGAAAGAAATCTCTGTGCACCTCTAAACTCGATATTAATGAAACTTTGAAAATTGAGAAACTCTACCTGCATGTAATTGAGGTGGTGCGCACATGGTGTACAATGCGACACCAACACACACACACCCTCACACACACACCCCCACACACACACACACACCCTCACACACACACACACACCCTCACACCCACATCAAACACACAATCTTTCTCTCTACTCTATCAAAATGAACAAGCAAAATACAAAATAAACATAACCTCCTCTGGTATGACATGCAACAGTCACACATGCAAAAAACAAAACAATGGGCATGCACAGGTATACATTGTTTAGATTACGCATTTAGGGTTGCATTTTTGAGATCTAGAGGCCATACATGAGGAATATTAATATCCAACTGCGAAAGACAAGTACCCACTCCCCAGAGAACAGGTAACTGGTGAGTTAAAAAAAGGGGCGAGTTAGAGAGTGTGGTGGTTAAAATGGCCAGTTACCCCCACAAAGTTTACAATTTTTCAAGGATGTCTGTGTGGCGAGTTACAATTTTTCAAGGAAGTCGGTTGTGGCAAGTTACATTTTTCAAGAGGAAAAGTCGTGTGGCGGAGTTAAAAAATTTTCAAGGAAGTCCTTTTGGCAAGATTAAAATGTTTCAAGGAATAGGTCATGTGGCAAAGTTAAATATTTCAAAGAAAAAGTCCGTCTGGCGAGTTAAATTTTTTTTTTTTTTCAAGAAAAAGTCTGTTTGTGGCGAGTTCAATTTTCACAAGGAAGTCCATGAGGCAGTTAAATTTTTCATTGTTGTTGTGGTGCATTGTTTGCCTGTTCCTTAAATCACCAGCATGACTAATGTAGATGGTGTTTCGGGACTCGCCTCAGGACTAAAAAAAATTTTTTTTTGGTGTTTTGTATATCGCCAGAAGGACTTCATGTGTTTCCGTAACTAGAAAGGAAGGGACAAATGGTGCTTTCCGTAACTTGCCAGCAGTCTAGATGGTGATTCTGTAACTCGGCCAGCAGGACTTCATGGGGTTTCCGTAAACGCGCCTTCATGACTTCTTGCAGTCAATCGACCATCGTGGGGGTAATGGCCATTTTTAAATCACCACACCTCTAACTCACCAATTTTTTTCTGCCAAGAAGATTAATTCCTGAATTGACCAAACCCACATGCAGTGTTGACTCAGTTCTTAATTGTGTGTAAACAGCCCATCTATTGTTTACACTTGTCTCAAGCTGTACTGATACTGTCTGTTGAGTTAAAGGGTATACATATTTCCATGCATGTCAATGGTCAGTGATATACATACCTACTTGCACCACACTAGTGATAGTGACATTCCCTGCTGCCACTAAATGAGACTAGTCCTAACTAAAGGAGCTTTGGAACAGTTTTCTGATGGTTGGGTCAGATTGCAAATTTTGCTTGACAAATTAAACTGTGACGGACTTCTATAGCCAATTTATATCCCAAAAATTAATACTTGAAAATGTTATAAGATACCATTGTGGTACAGAATTACATTGTTTGTATGTATCTTTTAAACACTGATAGCATGAACTCTTTCATTAAGCAGACTAATATTTCATGTGTGGTAAACAGGCACAAATTTTGTACCGCAATGTATGAAAGGTATTACTACACAATAGTGATTTGCCTTTGCACTAATAAGAAGTTTCCCTTTAAAAGGGAGGTATGGTAAACTGAAGCTTGGTGTCCATTGCAATGCGATTTTACTTCAAAATAATACCAGCAGCATCAGAAAAAAGTAAGATGGAAAATGTCTTTGTTTCACAATAAAGGTTGATCATTATGCTTGATGCCTTTGCAATAGTATTAATTTAAAATAAGTGTACAAAACTCAATTTGTGTTTCATTCACAAAGTGCAACTCTAAAAATTGCAGAGATTGTCCTTTTAAGGACTCGTCTTGTTAACTCACCAGTTACCTGTTATCATGGGGAGTGGGTGCATGTATCCAAGTTGATTATTTCATATGTTTCTAACTCTCATAACCATATTTCATAACTCAATCACTTTTTAACCTTTACCCAAAACTTGCTATCCTGTGGGATAGAGGTTCGGAGGTTGTTGCCCCAGCCGGCAGTACTCAAAAGCATTTCTTTTGAATAAGCCTAAGGTTCTAGGGCTTTGCATTTTGAAAGGTTTGCCCAGGTTTCAATACATGGCAATCACATTTATTTTATTATTATATATTGTAATGCCTGGCATATCTTGGTATGAAACAGCTATAATCAAGGAGATACGCGGACACTGGGCACCACAGCAGAAGATAGCATGCCAGGGTTTACAGGACAGGACCATTGTTCTCTATAGCCAGGGAATAGACTATATCAAGGTCTTTGTTATGGCCCACCTGTCCCGGGTCTGCAGATGAAACCAGGGGATAGTGGACATTTTTGCATGCGTCCTACAGAGATTTAACTAGGGACTTTCTGCAGAGGCAAAGACCTTAATTAGAGAATAAAGGTATGATTTTGGGAACCGGTCTAGGAATTGAAACCAAGGTGATTACATGATTTTAAGTCGAAGAACGAGGGCGGAGCCCGAGTTCTTCCCGCAAAAATAATGTGGTGTCGGCGTTTCAATTCGTCGGTAAAGAGAGTACCGGTCCCCAAAAATTTTTTTCCCCATTACCCTATTCTCATCTTAAACAACTTTATCATTTAAGGTCATCTTTAACCCCAATTTAGCGATTACTTTAGGCTTCTTAAATACAACAAGAAAGGACTGCCACCAAACAGTGACAACATAACAAGCGAACAACCGTGAAAGCACGATCATAACAACGAGATGTGCAAGTTGGCATGTGCGCGTGAGTGCACGTGCAAACTGCCAGTGTGACGCGAGCAATGCAACAAAAAAAACCTAAAATAACGTCAATACGGCCAGCGCGTACTATGATGCGGTTCAATGTCGAATGAACACGGCATCAGCAATGAAATTGCTTACATTTTCAAGCTGTTAAGAATACTGTATCACACTCCTCTTGAGAGTGCCCCTCCGGAAGTGCCCACACATCACGTGTGAGCATCAGGCATTCTGAGGCACATATGCATGCATTTGCAGTACCCTTTTTTGTGCACCCAACATGCATTGGCAAACTTTATGGCATTATTGCCAATAAGTGCCAGTTGGATGGGTTAGAGTTTGTACTATACCCTGTTCAGTATAAGGTAGAACATGACCCCATTCTTTCGCCACTTATATTCTATACATTTTGTCAGAGGAGAGGTTCCAAGTTGTGACAAAATACACTATAACTACCATAGTATATTTACTTTAGGGTTGCACGTGATTATGACCTTGGTCTTCCCTAGTGTTATCTCAGTGTACTTTATCAAAGGTCATGTTTCATCTTATGGTGAATAAAGTATAGTTCAATGTTAGTACTAGTTCACAGCCATCTTACACCTGGCATAAGCACATTGCTTTTAGATCAATACCAATGGTCATTGGCAACAGTTGCAGTACACTGAAGAATTGACAGCAGGATGTAGCATAGCATGGGTTTGATGACCCAAACACAAACAAGACAACACGTCCATAAAAGCCAGGATGCGACCACACCTGGTTATGGTTTTTAATAGCTCTACTTAAAGCTATTATGATCATGATGATGTTGCATTAGTAACGGCTATATTGGCCTAGGTTATTAGTATAAATATTGACTAGAACTATATTTTATTAAAAGTACACAGGATGAGATTATTTGAAAATGGTTGTTCACATTCCTACATTTATTCAGTTGTACATACATGTTAGTTTTTGCATGGCTGTAATATAAAGACCCCCAAAAAAGTAACACAGCATGTCTAAATACCCCTATAGGTTACAAACCATTGGTCTTTGCACGAAAATATAAAATCATATCAATAGTTCGTTTTCTTCCCTAAATTTTGATACCCTTCTTGCCACATTGCGATCAATATTGCCAGCACAATACCCATTATAAGAAAATTTCTCCCTTTTTAAAAGTTGCAGTAAAAGCTATAGCCATATTAGCTCATATTGATTGCCATTCAGTGAAAGATCGCATTCTTCCCGTGAAGTGTGTGTCACAATAATGCATGGTTGTGTATTGTAATAATGTCTAGGTGCAACTTTGAAAATGTGACACATTTTCGTAAAATGGACATTGTGTTTGCTATATTGATCACAATGGAGCAAGAAAGGTGTCAAAATTTGCAGAAAAAAACAGACTATTGATATGATTTTATGTTTTCGTGCATAGACCAATGGTTTGTAACTTATGGGGGTATTTAAACATGCTGCGTTACTTTTTTGGGGGTCTTTATATTTTGTCCATGGTTTATGTGACATTGCTCCAAGGGATTACTAATTTGATCAATATCTGTGTTAAATTTAAACATAAATTGCAAATTGTGCCAAATTTTAACATTTCTTGTTTCTAAAGTGACCCCAAGAATAGATATTTGAATTCTCTAACATATTCAAGAACATTATTGCCATACGTAACACTTTGAACCAAAAACATACACTTGGTGTTTTTAATAAATAAAGTTAAAGGCTGACTTAGAGATTCCTGAGGAGGGCGCCCTCAATTTCCAAAAAAATCATGTTTTTTGCATGTACATAATGCTTGTCCATATACTAATCACTGTGTGAAATTGCTAAGCTTAAATCGAATTCCTTCATATAGAAAATCACAACTTTGTTATAAAATTCCGGATCCGGATTTTTTGTTATACACAATATCCTATGAGACGTAATACAACACATAAATGTTTACTGCATCAAAACGAAAAATCCGATTCATCTCAAATTTCGGAATTGTGCATTTTAGGTTACTTTCTTTAGTTCTAGTTGACTATATTTCATTATTATACAAAAAAATAATATAAATTTCGAAATCTCTGAGTCAGACTTTAATTCGTTTTCAGAAAATCAGTTAGCAATGCTCTTAAGAATATTTTCCAAAGTATCTGGATACTTAGATTTCCATAAAAGAGATGTATCATCTGCATACATAATTATTTTACAATGGACAGAGTTGGGGAGCGAATTTATATATCAGGAAGAGTAATAATCCCCTTGTGGAATGCCTACATCAATGTTTTAAATCTGATAATTGACCATACAAGAAAATGTTTATGCTGACTTATATGATTGAAACTTTTTCAGCTCTTTTTTGGAATGTGGTAATCACTTTTAGTTTCTTGATTAAAATTTCATGGTTCACTGTATCACATGGGTTTTTTTGGACTATTAATAAATAGTCCTATGCTATCACGTAGAAGAATCTAGCGTGTTTGCCGTTGCTTATTAAACGCCCTACTAGTTTTTTATGGCTTGTTGAATTGCTCTGAAATTTGGTGTCGTGCAAGCTATGATGTTATGCCAGAAACGCATGTTACGGATTTTGATTTGGTTGTGTCTTTGTCTTTTTTTAAGGTGTTTTGTTGCGAGAATCCGATTTCCTAGTATAAAATTCGCATGTGTGACCGGTACTTCGTCATTATGAAGATGCGAGAGGGCGGTGTGAGCGTGGTTGGATTTGCGGGCTATAATTGTAACCTTGCGATCGAGTGATGTGTTATGAATATGCCTGTCTGTGTGATGCGTCTGTATTTGTCAGGGTTCTACCTACACCATGAAACTTACTCACCGTGTTCTTAATAAAAGTCTGTCTCTGTCGATCCAAAAATGCTTGTAATGTGTATATTATTTATATCAGTATAATATAGCCATGACATAATTTCATGATCCCCACGATAAAACCAGGAGCATACCTCCTTGATAAAATCTATATTACCTCTAAAACATAGATATTGTGCTAATTAAATATTCATGAGCTCATCACTGTTTACATTCATTGGGAATTCCCAAGAGCGTAAACTTACTCACCGTGTTCTTAATAAAAGTCTGCCTCTGTCGATCCAAAAATGCTTGTGTTGTGTATATTTTTTTATATCAGTATAATATAGTCATGACATATTTTCATGATTAGAAGCCATCAGAATATCCAAAGTTTGGATCCCTACGATAAAACCAAGCAGCCTACCTCCTTGACAGGGGGCCGGCCAAGATAGCGTCGTTTTTGCCGTTCCCATAGGTTTAGCACGTAATCACGAAAACTTGACAAATATTCTAAAGTCGAAAATATGTTTAATACCAATATTTTTCCACTCAAAATCTGTTGGAGTTGAAGAATCAACTCCAGTTAAGTATTTTTTTTGGTATGAATAACGTTACAAACGGGATCCATTTTGAACGAGGCTTGCTTGACCTCATGTTCAATCGCAGGGTCATCGCTATTTATATCTGCAGACGGGGCTGCGGTAGCCTATGCACGGGCCTATGCACCAACGTGGAATGATTCGTTGTGACTTGTCTGTAGCAATCCTCTGCATTCCTTCTTGTTAAAAAAAGATTTGAGGATAGTTTTGCAGGCACAATTATGCACCCCCGACTAAAGCAAGGCAATTCGATATCACCACACCTCGGCTCCCGTACGGGAATTCCCCTGGCCCACTCACTGACTATTGTATAAACGCGCCAACAGTGACTTCAAACTTCGGGTCACTGTTCAAGGCTCTCAATGACTCGTTCTACATTTTTGCGCTATGAATAAGCTTGGCCGCCACCCCGTGTGGGGGTTGGGGGTGGGGGGGGGCGCCGGCGCGCTTCCTTGATAAAACCTAGAGGAGTTGTGCTAATTTAATATTCATGATCTCATCTCTGTTTACATACATTGGGATTTCCCCAAGCGGAGACACGGCTCATTGAATGACACCTATTCATTTGCCCTGGCGCGGTTGATGAGTGCTGTAACTTTCCAAATAAGGTTAAAAAATAAATATTCATGATTAACACGCCAAGCGATCCAAATCATCAATGAAATACCAATCTGACGTCATTGGGTCAATGCCCTTTCGCCATCGAAAAATACGGTACGGGTATCTCGGCATGTGGTGTGGGGGGCGGGGTGTGGTCACGGTTCAGTTTACAACCAAGAGAAAAAAAAAAAAAAACCTGCTGTGTCGCGTGTCGTCGGTCTTGATGCCATGAAGGCAGCCGGCATAGAAGTTAATTCACAAAGGGTCCGAAATCGAAAAACGTTATTTTAAATAATTAATGTTCCTGGTTCTACTTGAAGTTATTCGGTTCTATCTTAAAGGTTCCAATGGCCTGATTGCTAATAGCGTCATCCCCCAAACCCCAAGTTTTACCGGAAGTGGTTCAACATTTTGGTATCATAATCCAAGCAACTAGTTTTTCTCATTTACCCCTTGTGTAAATCATAGGTCTGAAGGATGTTGGTTGGAAGTTTAGATTCGTCAAATGTACCCCCCATTGTTGGGATCGACCAATAGTAATTTTACCCAGTACTCTATGTGTGCTCACAAAATCACGTTTTTGGGCTCTCACACTTCAAAATGGGTTGGAATATCGGTGCGAAACTTTTACAGATGGGTTTTTTTGGATGAAGGGCATTCTAATCAAGATGACTAAATACTTAAATCGGACCATCCCCTTTCTCATGGTAGCTACTAATCTGCATGGCTTATTTTTACGCGAAGTTGAGGTCGCAGATGTACAAATTGATTCTTTCTTGTTTGGTGATATCTTATAATGTGGCTGGGTGGTTCCTAATTTGGCTCTTTATACTTGGTGCTTATCGGCATGGTCATTGGCCATAACAACAGGCTTCGTGAGGTCCGTGATATACACCACAAGTCCTTACTCATGATTAAATTAAAGAACACCGCGACATATTCCATACTGTTTCATCAAGCATGGCAAAATTTTCGAAACAGAAAATTTTAATTTGTATCATATCCGCCGGATATACGGCTTAGAATGAATCACGACGGCCCTGACTTCTGTGTATCTGTTCTGTGGTCAAAAATGTTAACCTAAACCATTGATTGCCATGCCCGCTGTTTCCACATAGGCCTACATGCACAAATTTATGTCACTTGCATGTCCTTGGGTAGTGCCCCAGAGCTACCTTTCTCGCAAGTGGGGTCGCGAGTAGAGGGTCGTTTCCCCAAAATGGTTCAGGAATTTCAATTGCTTGGTGTACGCAGTCGATCGATTTATATGACCCTTAAATAAAATGGCCCCTGGGAAGTGTCCCACATGTTGATGACTCTCATGTGACCTTAACATGGTCAGAATTATAAAGTGCTTGGTGTATCCACATATGTGATCGATTTTTTATGACTCTTTCGTTTCCATGGCCTGGGGTATTGTCCCAAAATGGTTTTTTCACGTAAAGGAAGAATTATAAAATTGCTGGTGTATCCACAGATTTCGATCGATTTCTTTGACACGTAGATAAAATGGCCCCTGGGAAGAGTCCCACATTGTTGAATGCCTCATGTGACCTTTGTGACGTCATGTGACCTGAAATTGGGTAAGAATTATAGACATTGCTTGGTGTATCCCACATATTCGATCGATTTTCTACACTTGGATACTTGGCCTTGGTATTGTACCACCTGTTGGTTGACCTCATTTGACCTTTGTGACTCATGTGACCTTAAATTGGTTCAGAATTGATCAAATTTCTTGGTATATCCACAATAATGTCGATCGATTTCAATGACACTTAGATGCATTAGCCCTTGGGGTAGTTGTCCACATGTTTGGGGACCTCATGTGACCTTTGTGACCTCATGTGACCTTAAAATGGTGGCAGAATTATAAATTGTTGGTGTATCCACATATGTTGATAGATTTTCATTACACTTAGTTACAATGTCCCTTTGTAAGTGGGTCCCCACAGCTGATGACCGTCATTTGCCTTTGTGACCTCACGTGACCGTTAAAATGGTCAAAATTATAACAATTGCTTGGTGTAGTGAGATATTCAATCGATTTTCATGACACTTCTATACATTTCCCTTGGGAAGTGCCCCAACTGTTGTGACCTCATTTGAACCTTGTGAACTCATGTGACCCTTAAATTGGTCAGAATTATAAAAGTGCTTGGTATATGATCCACTTAATGTCGATATGATTTTCATGACACTTAGATGCATTAGCCCTTGGGTAGGTGTCCCCCACATTTGGTGAACCTTTGTGACCTTCATGTGACCTAAAATGGTCGAATTATAACATTGCTTGGTGTTCCACCTATGGTATCGATTTTTTATGACTATATTTACAATGGCCCTTGGGTAGTGTCCCCAAATGGTAAGAATTATAAATTGCTTGGTGTACCCACAAATGTCCCCGAGCGATTTCTTTGACACTTAGATAAAATGGCCCCTGGGTAGAGTCCCACATGTTTGATGACCTCATGTGACCTTGGTTGACCTCATATGGACCTGAAAAGGTCCAAATTAAACAGTGCTTGGTGTATCCACTTATGTTGATCGATTTTCATTACACGTATTTACAATGGCCCTTGGTAGTGTCCCACAATCTATGATGACCCTCATTGACCTTAAGATTGTCAATTATAAAATTGCTTGGTGTCGCGAGGATAATGTCGATCGATTTCATGACCCTTGGATACATTTTCCCTTGGAATGCCCCACATGTTGTGACCTCATTTGACCTTTGTGCACTCATGTGACCCTAAATTGGTCATAGTTTATAAAATTGCTTGGTATATCCACATAATTTCGATCGATTTCATGGACACTTGGATACATTTTCCCTTGGGAAGTTCCCCCATGTTGTGACCTCATGTGACCATCATGTGACCTTAAAATGGTCATAATGATAAATTGCTTGGTGTATCCCACCTAATGGTGATCGGTTTTATGACTATTAGTGTACCATTTGGTTGTTGACCTTATGTGACTTAAAATGGTCAGAATTCTAAATTGCTTTGTGTATCCACAGATGTTGATCGATTTTCATGACACTTACCGTACTTACAATGACCCTTGGGTACTGTCCCATGTGTTGGTGACCTCTTGTTAACCTTTGGTGACTCATTTTAACCTTTGTGACCTCATTTGGATCTTTTGTGACTCTCAGTGACCTTAAATTGGTCAGAATTATAAAATTGCTTGTGTATCCACACATTGATCATTTCTTTGACACTTAGATAAATGGCCTTAGAAGTCCAACCATGTTGAAGTCGAAACACTCAGTGATCCAGGTCACACCTGCTTGTGACATTAATGTCCGAAATGATAACATTGCGTTTGTTAATCCACATATTTGATCGATTTTCAATGACACTTAGGTACATTCGCCCTTGGGTGTGTCCCACATGTTGGTGACCTCATTTGACCTTATGTACTTCATTTGACTTTTGTGAACCTCATGTGACCTTAAATTGGACATAATTATAAAATTGCTTGGGTTCCCTAAATGTGGATCGATTTCCTTAACACTTAGATAAAATGGCCTGTAGACAGAGTCCCCTGTTGGTGACCTCATGTGACCCCAGGTCCACACCTCGGGTGACCTTAAAATGGTCAGAATTATAACATTGCTTGGTGTATCATATATTCCCGATTGTTTTCATGACAACTCAGTACATTGGCCCGTGCAGGGTAGTGTCCCACATATGTGACCTGAGATCATATATTCTTGCCTTTTATTAATCTTAACCCTTACCATGATTCATTGTACTTCAAAGCCTAAATGGACCTTATGTGGCCGTAATTACATATAGGCCTACCCTTTGCACCTACTTTAACAAAATTACACAGCCTTTTTACTCACATGCCTACCGCGGCAGCTACGGGCACAGCACACACTGGGCTTAATTGCGAGGCCTGCAAGCTAGGCTTACAAAGAACCACGTTATTAGGTATACAGTAATTTGGCTACTCTGCTGTACCAACACCAATGGCTACCCTGTAGTTGCCCCACTAGGTGGAGAGAAGGTGGATGTTGTGTAGACAGTACAGGAGTAGACACACAGATACCGCGTAGCTACTTCACCGGTTACCATGACGCCCATTTTGAGGTGAATAATGAAATTTACCCCTAATTTTCATAAGATGAGGGCACTATACACTTTTTCTCTTTTAGCATTTAATGTTTGTTTAGGAAAATCATTATGAAATTCAAATCGGGCATGGCATTCATTAAAAAAAAAAACCTATTCTGCATATGTAGCAAAAAATGCTGGGGAAGTTGGAAATGGAGGGAGGATATGAAAAAGTTGGGGAAAAGGGTTAGGGTGTTGAAGGGGGGATCCGGGATAGGTGTGGATTGGAAGGGGCATATGCACTAGTAGAGAGATTTGAGATAGTTGGAAGGGGCGTGTACAATGTAGATAGTTGGAAGGGGAGTTTGCGGTAGTTGAAGGGGGAACCTGTGGATTAGTGGGAAGTGACCAGGGGTTAAATGGGATGAGCCCTGGGATTATTTGGGAATGAATGTGGGTGGGTTTAGTGTGGAAAAAGGGACCCTGGGGTCTATGGAAGGGTACCTGGATTAGTTGGTATAGTCAAACCTGAGTTGTTGGGACGGGGAAGGGGAAAAACGTGGTTTATTGGGAGGGATGCTCCATGTAGCTGGAAGGGGATCTGAGGCCAGTAGGAACTCGGGAAAAGGGGCTCTATGGTAGTGGGACCTGACCATGGAAGTTTAGGAAAGGAAATGGTCTTGAGTAGAAGGCAGGAGGACCCTAGGGTGGTTCCACATGGACCTTCTCAACCTAATTTTGACATCCTGCAACCTGTGAAAACTAGAACCACCAGTTCTAGTGACGGTTGTGTCCATGGTGGTGGCAGGAGAATTTCTACCCAAACACAAGATTTCATTTTTTTTTAAGTGTTTAATATTTCATTACTCTCTAAATTTTAAACGAGTGAAAATTTCACTCCCAAAGAATGTGATGAAACTGCTTATAAAACCAACTCCAAAATGAGTGGTATGTATTTAAAAAGAGTGTATTTCCACTCAAAAAGAGTATAAAAGCACTCCAAAAAGAGTAAATTTCCACTCATTGAGGAGTTAGTTAAACGAAGGACAACACTTTTCAGGAGTGAAATGAAATGGACAACACAAAAATGAGTGGAAATCCACTTTTTTGGAGTGATGTCACTCTTTTTGAGTGGGAATGCCTCTTTTAGTAAAACCACTTATTTGGAGTGCGTTTTTGAAAGGCGACGAGTTGTAAAAGTGGCATAATTGAACATACATATAGGTACAAATGCAGCAAAAAGTAAGACAAATGGCTGCATCTCCGGCTTGCCAGCTATTTGTTGGAAGGATCCTGCTTGTGTTCAGCTCTCATCTAGATGATGTATTTGTGGGGGGGGGATGGTCGGATTTATTTGGCATCCCTCGGAAAATTTGCACATCTAATAGACCGTTACCAGCAAGTTGTGGGTAAACATGTTAGGGCCTTGGTATCTTGAAAATAGGTGGGCCTGACTGACATACTTGGAGCTCACTGGGCAATTGTATCTGTTAGAGTTGAATACTATGGGACCATAACGATTCGCAGAATGGATTCGCAGGTGGCAAACAAAAGAACGTGACGCTTTTAGGATGTTAACTGGTCTATATAAATGGGCCAGTAAACATGTATAAGATGTAATAGATGGGGCTTTAAAGGCTATGATAAGTGGTCATTGTTCTTGTCATAACTGTGCGAAAACGGTTTACCCCCGCCCCCTATCGTCGTTCACCTCTATCAACCCCCCTCTCCTCTACCCACCACTACTCCCTGCCCTCCCTCCTCTACTTCCCCCCCCTATCCCATCCTTCCCATCGCCCCCCCCTCATGCTACCCTCCCCCCTTCTCCTCCCCCCCACCCCCTCAACCCGCTACTTTCCTCTTACCCACTTGTCCCTACTATTCCTACCCCCCACCCAGGTAAACCCCCGCCCACCCTACTTTACCCTCTTCAAATCACCCTCGTCCCCTCTAACACCCCCCATATCCTCTTTTCCCCCCACCCCCCTTCCTCATCGACTCCCCCCTACTCCACCTCACCTGTCCTTCCCCCCTTCCCCTTCCCCCCTGTCTCTCCTCCCTCTCCTCCTCCCTCTCCAACACCCTCCCTTTTCCCCCCCTCCCCTTCCCTCCACATCCCCGCCTAACACCGTCCATCTTTATCCCCTCCCCCCCCCCCCCCTTCCGTTTTTCTTCCTCTCCCCCTCCCTCATTTCCCCTTCCTGGTTGTACTGCAAAGGCCACATCCCATAAAACGAATTTATTCCTTAGCTGCACGAAAAAAATGCGATCAACTATGACAAATCAGGTGTAGGAAAGGAAATTTCGAGCCAAATGTGGTGCGATATGAGACAGATCCTGTCAATACGGTTCGGGTATACGTTGTGTTGCATGAGCGCCGTGGTCTCATGTACGTTTGTATACGCTCTTGCTCGGACCTCGTGATGTCAATAGGACGTGGTAGGGACCCCCATCATTATCCATGAGGAATGAGATAAACTTGAATAAAAAAACGTTTCTCAGCAGTCGGGATCTTTGAAAATGGCGCGAAAAATTGAATTTTCAAATCATTTGTCTCCAAATGTCTTCTACGAACTAAAAGTTCGCCAGGAACAAAATGGCTTCTTAAATGATGTTTCTTGCCGTTATGGTAAAAAATTGATTGGAATTCATCAGCGGTTTTGGAGGAAATTTCAATTTAAGGCATAGTAAGGCCGAGTTCGGGATTTTTTCCATAGAGCTCCACCAGGGAGCCTGGTGGCAAAACCTCCAAAATCCCAAATCTCGTATCGAACATAAGGCGTCCTTCACCGCCCCCTGTACGGATGGAGGATGTTACTTGTCACTCGTCAACCCAAAAGGTCAACCCAAAAGATGCGCTTCAGAGAAAGTGGATTTTGTCACGTAGCAAAATCTCTGTCATACATTGGAAATTTCTTCATCCCTCTGTCTCCACCTGTTATCCATCCAAACCTCTGATTACAGTTCAGAGTTCAAGATGACACTTGCCCCATGGAGCCTTACAAAGAGACGATTTCAGTAGCTTCCCACAAGGCAGTGCTTCCAATTGGAGGGTTTTTGCACATACAGGTACTGAGGGGGTCGTTTAGAATGATGAAAACCATGGCTATTCAGTACTGATCACACCAAACTTTGCATTGTAAGAGCGTTTCACTCAACGATCCACATGGCAACCTGTACAAAACTTCCAATGGAAGCAATGCATGGTGGGAGCTACTGGTATCTTCTCTTGACCTGTACCTTAGTACTACCGCTACTTGTGCCGTGACAGACAGGTCTGTAGGCCAAAGGTCAAAATTGCCGTATATGTGAATTTCAGACTTTTCGCTTATATTTCCTCTGAAAACTTTAGTACAAGTTTTATGCCCTTATTCCCCAGGGGTAAGTGTGTATTTAAGTATCTCTGGCAAGATAAGAACGATTTACTTAAAGGTGCATGTTCCGATCATAGTGGGAACTCTCTGATTTTCACGAAGTAGTATCGATTTTGATATCAGATGAAAGGCCGTATTTTTCTCATTGTCGTCCTGAAATTTGAGCCCTCAAATCCATTTTATTCCCAAGATATAAAAAAAAAAAAAACACGCTGTTTTAGTGGTTAACCATCAATATTAGCACAGTATTGAATAGGGCTTTGCAACATGCATTATTGCGTCTACCATCAAAACCGCATGTTTGTTTCCCACGGTACTTGATTGGATGTATGTACAAGTTCCAGGCTCTCATATCAAGTAGAGAACACAATACACATAAATCGAAACAAGCACCTTGAAGAGTATTTCTTAAAATTATTTTCATGACTTCTAAAAAAAGCCAAAAATTGGTCTCATCACTTAGAGTTAGATAGCAAAAATGACTCTTCTTGCTTATGTATGTGAGTATGTGAGACAATTGTTTTGCCTAACGGTGAGTTCATCACCATTAATGTGCACTTGAACTTCAAATTACTTGACCTTTGTCTATCTCATTACACTATCAGTATTAGCTTTGATAAAATGAAGTGGTTATTCACACTAATACAACAGTACAAGTCTTAAAGGGCTATTACCCAATCCTCAGCCTTGACCCCACTACTCACACCATCAAATGATCAAACCTAAGATTCATTGGAAAGCTTGTAATATTCTCACTTTGTCTGCAAAATATTTTGGCCAAGGCTTTCCTGCTTAAAGGTGCAACGAGAGATTTTGAGGCACCCAGATATTGTGTCATAATAGTGATTTCATATAGATTATACACTCAATAGAGGTGATTTTGACTTGATTATATTTCAATATATAAAACATAGCTGAATTTCGTATTTGCTCCTATACGAAATTAGAAATTTCACAATTTTTGTACCAAAGAAACATTTCTCAGCTTAATCCTTTCAGATGGGGATATTTTTGATGGAAAGCTTTACATCAGGGCAAAAATCAGAATTTTCACATTTTTTAGGGACACCTGTTATTTGAAATTCCTCATTGCACCTTTAAAGGTGCGTGTTCCGATCGTCTTTGGGACCCCTGATTTTTCCGGAAGGCTGTATTTATCATTGTCGTCCTGAAATTGAGCCTCAAATCCATTTCATCTCACAGATGATAACCGAAAAAAAACGCCGTTTTAGTGGTTAACATCAAATTAGCACAGTATTGAATAGGGCTTTGCAATATGAATTATTGCTTCTACCGTCAAAAACCCAGTTGTTTCTCATGGTACTTGACAGGGCGACGTGCAAGTGCCTGGCATCTCATATCAAGCATATGACACAATAGGCATATAAATCGGGACACAAGGCACCTTTAAATGCTACAAGTACAAGTAGGGTTGTTCAGTTTACTACTATTTACTGGAAATTATTCTACTGTAATCTATAGGCATTATAATAACACAGTTACCACTCGCATTAAAAGATGCCATGTCAAATTCAAATGAAATTGTGGAATTGAATATTTTGCAATGGCCTTCCCAAGAGAAGATATCAGTAGCTTCCCACAATGCATTGCTTCCAATGGAGGATTTCAGTACAGTCGGTATATGTTGTTAGACGATGCATTGAAACATTCTAAAATGCAAGTTTAGGTGAATCAGTACTGTACTTTAGCCATGTTTCACCTCTAGCGGGTCATCAGTACCTGTACAAAAATCTCCAATGGAAGCAATGATTGTGGGAAGCTACGATGCTACTTTAGCCATGTTTCACCTCTTAGCGATTAATCATACCTGTACAAATATCTCCATGGAAGCAATGCATTGTGGAAGCTACTGATATTTCTCTTGCCCTCCCTATGTTATAATCGGTGGAGCTTTTTTTTTACATTGATAGTTGCAGTGCCCAGTATTATCATTACATCTTCGGTTGGAATTTGCCAGAAACAACGCAGCATTTCATATTGTCAATAATATGAGCGCATTTCGCAGGGAACCTTAATTTATTATTTGCCCCACTTAGTAGTGTAAATAGACTCCTCCCTGAAACAATACATGACAACCTGTCTGCAATTGTACTTATAAGGGGGCAAAGAGAGATTTTGATGCACACCCAGATTATTGCTGTCATTATATAGTAAATAGAGGTTGCCCGCCGCATTCGCACGCGGGCAACCGATAGCTAGGTGAATGGGAGCGGTCACTAAACGGTGTTGATCACTTGAAATGACTCAAACTTAAAGAGACATTATTAAATTCTCCAAGGCCTCTTTATTTGCCTTAGGCCTATTATGCATCCATACTGCCAATTAAATGTGCAAACCAAGGAACTCGCACGCAATCCCAAAGACCCACTCAGTTGCGTAGCTGTGGTCGGAGGAATGGGGCTTCTCAGTGACGTTAGCCTAATACTGGGTAATGAGGGAAACCCTCTTGTGAAGAAAGTAGGGATTATTTGTGCAAATTCTTACTCCTTCCGGGCACCGCAGAGTTACAGATGGCGGCCATCTTTATAGGCCTACAGTGGCTCCAATCATAGGCCAATCTGGCATGTTCCGTATCTGTTCCGATCCCCGGCAGTGGCGGAGCCCAGACCACAGACTTCTTTTTCGGGGATGGGGGGATTTTGGGGTAGGGGTGGGGAAGGAGTTAAATATTTTGGGAAGCCTAAATGTGCAGATGGTAACCACCTTATGGGTCCACAAAAAAAATTGCTGTTTTTGCCAAAATTTGGTGATTTTGTAGACAATTTATCAAAAAAATCTCTGTAAAAATCCTGTTGACTATGCCTCACACACTATAACCCGCGTTTTTAGACATAAAACTGGGAATGCAACATTCGAGGACTATCGCCTAACAATAGATAAACAACCTGATTTTGCATAGACCTACAAAATTGAAGATATTGTATGATGTCCAAATTTTGATGAAGGGCAAAGAATTAAAGGTGCATGTTCCGATCGCTCTTTGGGACCCCACCTGCCGATTTCCCGGATGATTAGTACGATTTTGAATAAGATGACAAGGTCGTATTTCTCATTGTCGTCCTGGAAGGTTTGAGCACTTAAATCCATTCCATTCCCAAGATATAAACAAAAAAATGCCGTTTTAGGGTTAACATTAAGCACAGTATTGAAATGGGCTTTGCAATATGCATTATTGCCGTTCTACAATCAAAACCGCCAAGTTTGTTTCCCACGGTACTTGAGGGGGTATGTGCAAGTGCCAGGCTCTCAATTTCAAGTAGAGAACAAAATGCACCATTAATCGGACAACCACCTTTAATTAAAAAGATTCTCGTTAACTTTGGTTTGTAATGATCCGGGGTCTTACCATTCATGATCTACGATTCACGTTATTTGGGATTTTGCCTAGTGGATTCCTCAGGCTACATTTGCCACAAATATAGCGCTGTTCACGAGCCCTCGTTTTGTGTGCCGCCAGCAGTTGCGTAACAGGCGGGGGCAGGGCAGGTTTCCCCCCCTGACGATTTGGCCGGGAAAATTTTGCCAAAAATCATGCTTAAATCAGCCGTTTTTTACCCTATGACCGGGAAAATTGGCCTTTTGACCCCCTCTGAGAGGGAAAATTTCCCAAAAACTGGTAGGCCCGATACGCGACTGGCCGCCAGCTATAGCTGGCAGGACCACTTAGCACAATCCGTTGTGCGTGTGATGTATGGTGGTGTGGGTTGGAGGGGGTGTGTGTGTGTGTGTTTGTATGTTGTTTGTGTGAATGTATGGTTTGGGTGTGTCAACAAATTGTTAAGTTTTTTTTTTTAAATTGACCTCAATTGAAAAGTTTAACTTCAATCGGGAACCAAACTTCTGTCATAGGTGCACAATGGATCCCTCATATGTTGATGAAGGTCAAATGTTATGTTGACAAGGTCAAAGGTCATTGTGAGGTAAGTTGAAAATGGGCTAAAAATGAAAATTGATTCCTAAATTGAAACTGATTCAATTGGAACCAAAACTTTTGTCATAGGTGCAACCATGCGATCCCTCATATGTGATGAGATCAAAGGTCGCATGCCAGGGTCAAAGGTCATGGGGCGGCCCACAGTTATATTCTTTGAATATAGCGAGCGCGAAAGCCGAGAACGCGGAAAAAATATGAGTGGTTTTTGTTTTTTAATTTATTTATTTTTGTGAAAGTCGCGTTATTTGGGCCCAAACCTACGGATGTTTCTGGCTTCACATACTCTCACATCAATATCGGCGCGAAACTTTACAGATTGGGTGGGGTAAGGTAAAGGCAATTCCATGGGGTTTGGTGGGTTAGGACGTGCCTCCGAGAGTCTGAGAAGAAAGTAGGACCCATAGCTATACTTTTGTTTTGCCAAAAAGGGACCCAATTCTATACCAGCGATTGGAATTTAGGCCCAAATTTAACCCAAATTTGCCATTTATTTCTCAAAATGTTGCGTTTTTTTTTTTAAGCAATTTTTGCTCCCGGGGATTGAGGAAATTGACTAAAAACAAGTTCCCAACAATTTTTAGAAAATTTGGCTTCCGATTGAGAAAATTGACTAATTTTCCAACAAATTTGAGAACCCTTTGAAAAAGAAAACCACCATGGTATACCAAAAATTAATTGACATGAAAAATTAGAAGGCTGAAAATGGGACCGATGGTTGTGGCACGCTCCGTATGGTCATTTGTTTTAGAACCCCCCGCTGAGAGCAATTCTATCAAAATTAAATCTTTATTATACTTAAATCGGGCCATGAGGAAAATTGACAAACAAAAAAACCAGAACCCATTTTGCTATACCAAAAATTGGTCCAGCAGAACGGCGAAAAAAAAAAAGGGATCATTGAATATACCAGAAGGTTGAAAATGGGACGAGTCTGTTGGAACATCCCGTTTATGGTCATAGTGTTGAAGACCCCCCCCCCCCACGAGGGTCATTCTCATCCAAAATTAAGTCTTTATATACTTAAATTCGGGCCATCCCCGTTTAATTGCATGCCACTGCCAGTTGTAAACCAGACTGCTTTCTTCGAGCTTAATAAATTGTACGATTAAGTATAAAGACCTACTTTTCGGGCTAATACATTAGTATCGCTAAAAGTATATTTACTTTAGGCCTAAAATGATTATATCATTGTCATTCGACCCCCACAGCCATGCAGTACAAATATCATACCAAGGACCGAGTGCATAGACTCAGTGCGTGGGGTGTCCAGCACTGTCGACACAGCCTTCTTGTTTCTATGGATAGTCAGGCGGAAGGTCCACCAGTTATTTCTTCCAAAAATACGTTAATGGTAATGGTGCTCATTAATGATACAAAAAAATAACTTAAACGTATTGTTCAACTGTACATGAGGTATATTTATCCTCTTATTTTTTTTTTGTTTCCAAAAAGAAATAATTTTAGAAATAACTATCACAAAGAGGTCAAATCGCCAACGCGATCACGATTTAACGCTCCAGGGTCCGAGAACAAAAAGTCACGAAATTTGAGTCAAAATAACACGGTGTTGATAATTAGAAAGTCATTCAATGAATTAAATACTTAATAAATCCAATCTTGAATGTTTACAGTAGTGGCCTTCTATTGTTCTCTTTTGATTCACCAAGAAAAATAATATATTTACTAGAGAGAAGCACACAAGGTCAAACTGATCAGGACCATGGAATTAAGCCACGAATATGAATGATACCTCGTACACTAGACTATGGTTACCCACAATATTAAAGTAACATACTCTTTGTCAAAACCCCGGGAATTCAATACGCATTTCCTACTGTGTACAACACGTTTAGCTATGTTTACAACACGTTTTATTGCAATCTCAATGAAATCCAATCACTACAGGCAGTTTTAATACAAAAAACCCCCGAGCAATCGAGAGACACAGGGGAAGGGTATACCTGAATTAGGGTACACATTCAACATGGGCGCCATCCTGTGTCAACATGGCAGCCTCCTATCAGAAAACAACATTGGCGAAGTTCGATCTTTATACAGTATAGATTTCATATAGATTAGACATTCAATAGCCATTTCTTACCTTGTATTTGGCTACAGAATGTGGTTAGGTGCGACCAACCTGCCGATGATAGAATTACTTCCTTGGAATTTCTTTAAAAATTTCATATAGGTATTTTCATTGGTGCTGATTCAAAATCTGTAATAAAATATTTTGGGGTGGCCACAGGACTTCGTTTTTGAGATATTTACATTATGGAATGAACAAAACCATTTTTCGCCAAAATTTGTACACAGTTCTATGGGAAATATCATAAAATGAAGCTAAACGATCACAGCAGAAACCGCTTCGGGATTTTTTTCATTTTTAAAGTCAGGGGTAGGCCCAACCACATGCGTCACAAAACTAAAATAAAAAATGGGGGTCCGACTACTTTTTCGTTTTATTTCCACGAAATGTGGCCAAAACAAGTGCCAAAGTTGTATTCTTGGTTTTGCATGTTTCTGCCACACGCGTAATTTTACATACGCTTCACGCAAACCAAGAGATGCGCACAGCGTACGGTGCAAGAGGAGCTTATCATGATGGGGGAAAAGAACAAGGTTATTGCCCTATTCCTTCGCATTTCAAACTTTTTTACTTGCAAACCGTATGATTTGCTCCGGTTTTGGCTATAGAGAGCATTAATTAAAAACGACTGGTTTGTCTTAGTGTTTATATTTTGACGTTTGGATTTTTTTTAATGTTTGGGGATTTTCGAATTAAATGCTTAAAAGGAAAAATAAAGGAAATCAATAAATGTTTAGCTACTTTGCTTTTATCTATCCAGTATCACAGGGATATCAGGGGACAAGTTAAACCCTGAATGAAAAGGTACGTAACCTAATTATCACACTTTCTGAGTTTTGACTGCATAGTTGTTACGACTTTTCCCTGAATATAGGCTTGTATACTGTGTTTTTAAATTCCTACAGGAATTTGTTTTATTTGTTCGATCTGGAAATTAAAGAGGTCCATTGGAAATGAAATTTTACCAACACAACCACTCTCTTGATATGACTGCATTGTAAAACAAATTATAGAACCAACTGTAATAGGCCTACACAATATATTTTTATGTCTGGAACTGTTGAATAAGGAGAACTTCAAAGCATTTTATACAAGCTAAAATCAGTTTTGATTTCATATAGGGCCTACATATTTGATAACATTGATATTATTTATATTTCAGTAAGTAAATCATAGCTCTCAGGCATTATTGTGCAAATAAATGAATAAATAAATAAACAAGAAAAAATAAATCCTGTTATCGGTGACATGCGGGTTTTTTCTCCACTAACGTGCATTCAGATTTGTCCAATTTGGAGCTTAGCATCAACAACTCCCAACTTCAAAACATAACGTCGTAGGCCTATACAATTTTTCAACAATCTAACAATGGCTATTCTAAACTATGTACAGGTAGTGCATGAAACTACTGGTTGAAGTATTCTCTTTTCCTGCCTCTATATTGTTTTATAGACCTGTTTTTGGTGCGCTGACATCCTGCCAATATCGGATAATGGCAGAGAGAGGTGATGGAAAAACAGCGAAAGGCACCTTTTGTTTTTAAATTTCGCGCACATGCCTGAAATGACGCAATATATTACGCAATATTTGCTGCGTTGCGCATTCACAGAAAACTTCGCGTCATGTCGCGAAAAAAGGACTGATTGTGTTGCTAGGGCTCTAAATCTACTTGGAGATCCCTGCGCGTACTGACCGTAGATGGCTGTGCACACGATCATGCGGCATCCACCTTAAAAGAGAGAAAAAAGGTGATTTTCATTTGCTATTATTTCAATATAAAACATAGGCTGAATTTTGTATTTGCTCCTATATGAAATTAGAAATTTCACAATTTTTGTACCAAAGAAATATCTCTTGGCTTAATTCTTTCAAATTGGGTTATTTTTTATGGCAAGCTTTGCATCAGGGCAAAAATCAGTACTTTTGATTTTTTAGGGACACCTGATATGTGAAATCTCTCATTGCACCTTCAAAGGTGAGTGAACTGATCGACAAACCCCATCCCCCACCCTCACTTTCACATCAGAATTGAGATTTTGGTAAAACATCAGAAGTTTCATATTTTTCTCAATAACCCAGTGGCATTTGTTCTTTATTGATGTTATGAACAAAAACATCCCTAAATATGGTTGACCAGACTAACTCAAACTGTCCTATGGGTCAATTTGGTACACATTTTTGTTTTGAAATTTTAACTACATACTTCTCAAGGTAGACAAGGATGTATAGTTATTAATCTTTCCCTGGAGATGGCCAGCGCACATGAGTGTTGAAAAAAACCTGTGTGCCCTTGGCCGGATTCAAACCGGCGACCTCCCTATTACCACAACAGCGCTCTTGCCAACTAAGCTATCAAGCCAGGGTTGGTAGAGGAGTGATAGATATTGTCTATAGGTGTTTAAGACCTAACATGTATAGATAATATCTATACCAAGATATCCAGATTTATTTATCAACAAGAATTGTGCTATTTTAAGCTTTATGTCATGTCTTGTAAGTCTGCTGCCATTTTCAACTTGAGTCTTTGAAGCATGATATCTATGGCATTCCCAATTTCAAATAATTTGAAAAACCAAAATTTTCAATGCAACACTTTGGGTTTTTTTATTCAAAACTAAGATTTCTGACAACCCATACAAGTTCTTGGATTGAAAAACAAAGTTTTTTTTAGTAGGGAGAGTGAAAGCCTTGTGTTCATTGATCAAAAACAATTGTTTTTCAAAGCATAAGGTCAATTATTTGAAAAAAAAAAAACAAGAATGACGGTGATAATGGTGGTGTTAGAGAATGAAGTGGAAGATGATTTGGCATTTAAACAAAACTAATAACATTTTAAAGTATTATTTAGGTTCCCTGCTTACTAATATCTATATACTTATTTGTGTATGACATCTTGCAGGTTTACTTCAAGACACTGATGGAGCCATTTTGAAACCAATCCAGACACAATCAGAGGAAAGAAGGAAGGAAGTTTTACTTCAATATTTCCAAGGATACCAGTCTGATCCAGTTACTTTCTGGCATCAGACATCTTGTTCCACACGCTTTTATGAACCTATATTCATCCTGGCAACCCAAAAGTATCCTTTTAATTATGTACCGCCGTAACCCCACCACTGACCAGGTCTCCAGCAAACACATAACTGTCTACAATGAACGGTCAGTCTCGTTCAAGTCAAAAACTCATGATCCAAAGGAATCAATAGATGACAATGGCCTTTGATGGGACTTTCAAGGTGTTCCCATAACTTGTCTTCATTTTATTCGTAGTGGGCAGTCCAAATTAGGTTAATGAGGACTTAAAGGCACTATCAGTGATTTGCAAATCATAAAATCGAACAAAACATGCATGTCTGTAACAATTATGTACCACTAACTTCCCTGTAAATGATAAGCCCAGAAGCAACCTAATAAGGCAGGGGGGGGGCGGCCAGATAGCATCGTTTTTTTGCCCGTTCCCATAGGTTTAGCACGTAATCACGCAAACTTGACAACAAAATTCTAGAAGTCGAAAATATGTTTAATCTCATTATTTTTTCCACTCAAACTCCAGTTGGAGTTGAGAATCAACTCCAGTGAAGTATTTTTTTTTGGATTAATAACGTTACAAAGGGATCCCTTTTGAACGAGGCTTGCTTGAACTCATGTTCAAGAATCGTCAGGGTCTCGTAGTTATAGCTGCTGACGTGGGCTGCTGGACATGTACCAGTAGCCTATGCAAGGGCCTATCACCCCATGTGGAAGATTCGTGACTGTAGGTAGCAGTCCTCTCATGTCCGGTCTTTAAAAAAGATTTGATTATAGTTTTGCAGCATATTCTGCACCGCCGACTAAAGCAAGGTAATTTAGATCGGTCGCGGGTCTGTACGGGAATTCCCACTGGCCACTTACTGATCTATTGATAAATTGCGCACAGTGACTTCAACTTCGGTCACTGTTCAGGCTCGTCCATCCAATGACTCGTTCGGCAGATTTGCGATATAAATGAAGCTTGGCCCGCCACCGGCCTGCTACTAACACAAAATCGGGTATTTAGTCATGCTTTGCTGGCCCGTACAGACACTATACAACACATATTTGAATGGAGAGTCATATCATTGAACAATTTCGTTTTCTTTTTCTTTTCTGGCAATTGTTTCAGTTTGAAAACAAGTCTTATGAGAATTCTATAGACTTATCCTTCAATTTTAAGCTATTCCTGCAATTTGCAAATATTTTGGTCTTTTGGTGGATCATGATAGTGTCTTTAAATCCAAACCTAATTGCAACATAATCATTTTCTCCAGAATTGTATTGGAGAAAAAACTTTTAAGAACAACATATCAAAAACTAACCAAAACAAAGGCAGTGGTATTTTATATTTTTTTTTTGGGGGGGGGTGGTCAAAACAGTTTAAAAGTATCCTTTCAAGGATTTAAAGTCTAGTTTTGCCCAATCTGCAGGTTGTATTAAAATGAGGTAAAATATGTTCACTGTTCACAATGGGTCAAATGGTTAAAATTTCAGCTATATTTGTTTTACAAATAGTTAAAATTAGAGAGTAAGGTATGATTTTTTGAACCGTTACTCTATTTACGACGAATTGAAACCAAAGCGAAACCATTATTTAAGTGGAAGAACGAGCCGGATGCGATTTTCTTCATGCCAAACTCATGGTGTCGCCGGGTTCAATCGTCGTAAGAGAGTACCGGTTCCCAAATCAATACCTTTATTTCCATTCTTAAACAGTTATAATTTAAAAGGTCATCTTTAAAATCCATTTCGCATACTTTAGGGAGATGCCAACTCTCCCGCTTTCCGGGAGACTCCAGGAATCAAACTCAATCTCCCGGTCTCCCCTATTGAGCGCCGAAATTTCCGCGGATTTTCTACCCTCTAAAGAGTATTTTTACTCGGAAAAAGTACTTTCCGAATGTCGGCATTTATCGCGTACATTTTTTGTATCAAATACGGAAAGTACAAGTCGGCATTTATAAAGCCACCACTATGTATGAAAAGACCCAAATGACGACATTCGGGACAGTACTTTTTCCGAGTAAAACGGAAAATGATCGCGATAGTGACATAAAAGGAAAACTAACAAATAAAAAGATAGTAATAACATGTGAGGGAGAAAGGTATAAGAAGCTATAAGAGTCTTTACAAAGTGAATAATTAAGACACAAGATATAATAAAGTCTACAAAAGTTTTGTTGAATGAGTTCAGGAATCGTTTCTTCCGACTTTCGGATGGATCAGCACAGAGCAATATTTTAATATTTAACATTTATTTTTTTTTTTTTTTTAATTGTTAAAAGTGTTAACAATTTAAACTACAGTGGTGCAAAGGATAGGCCTACAAGATAAGGAACCTGTTGTGATACTGTTGCCGTTTTGAGTATTTGCTCCATCATGGCTATAAGCAAATGTGTTAGGTTATAATTATTGTAGTGCCTGGCCGGGACTTTTTTTTCCCACTGGACAGTCCCAAACGGGAGGCTGTCAGAGGCGGGGGACCCTGTTCAATTTTGTTCGGAAAGCGGTATTTTAAAGAGCTCTATTCCATGATGCAGTTATAGGTTTGTAGGTGGCCTGTTTTCAAGTTACGAGCCTTTAAGTTGACTTTTACTTCAAGAAATTTCATGAATGTATTTTTTTTTAATTCTCCTATGGAGATGTAGTTCCGAATGACAGTTCCCAAAATGGGGGCTGTCAGACGGGCGGAGGCCATGTCAATTTTTTAAGGAAAGCTTTATTAAAGAGCTCTATCTCATGATTCATTTCATAATAATATTTAAAATGTTTTTGAACCATAAAATATTCCGAAAAAATGTTATTGAGCTGATTTTTGCACCAGCAGAATGCATCATACAACAACATATCCAAAATCCCATAATCCCCCTTGGGGAAAAAATTTATCCAAGATGGCCGCCATTATTAGCTTATATCTCCGCTTTTAAGTAGATGTGAGATTTTAATGTTTTTAATATATTTGGGGGTCAAAGAATCCATCTGTACCAATCTAAACATATGACTTCCTGATGACACGCACAAAATCCAAAATGGCCGCCATTTTTTTTTTTTTTTAATTTTGAATATTCATGTTTTTGAATAATATGATTTGGGTTCAAAAAATTCAGTTTTTGTTTAAGTCTAAATCATTGATGTTTTCCTAAGTCAAAAATCCAAAATGGCCACAAAAATGTGCCAATTTGCTGCCATTACATATAATTATCTTATCACTGACATAGACTTTCCTTTGCAGTATTCTGCAAGGAAGCTCGGTCTAACTGACGCGTTAATATGGGTTGTTTAAAGGCATAATCCCGAAAAGGGATTGTTCTAATTACCAAATAGTAGTTAATTTTAGCATATTTAGTCTATTCGAAGAATGATTGGGTGTTTTATGTATTTGAACTTGATCAGAATGCAATCAGTACGGCCGCTCAACATAAAACTCATTCGAAAGAATGCTTTAAAAAAGTTTGGTATAAGCATTTTCGTATACTGTTCACATAAACGCATGATTAACTATGGGCCTACACAAGTACGTCTTGCCGACATGGGCATAGAAATAGGCGAGTATATATATTTCTATTTTACAACAAAGTACCGAAATGGAAAACTGGGAGTGTTGAAGAAATATATAAACGATGAATCCAGAAATTGGGAGAGAGGAGAAATAACATTTGGGGGTGTGAAACCACCTCAAGAGGACTTCCTATTTACTTAATTCAGGTTCCGTTTTTTGTACCGTCCCTTTTACAAAATTTCTCTTTATTTATGTATATTATTTACTTATTCACTTATTGATATTATTCATTTATATAATTATTTCTTCGTCATTTTTATTATTCGCTTATAATATTTATTAGATATAATTATTTGTTTGTTTCTTATCCCTCTTTCCTTGTTCTGAAGTTGAGATAAAGCAAATTATATTAATGGCGGCCAATTTGAATTTCAGCATCCAGAGGGAAAACATGGATATTTTAGCTTTAGACTTAAAATCATCCAAACATCTACTTAAGAAGCCAAGATATAGCTAATTATATGCAATTGTGCTATTTTGGCGCCATCTTGGATGAAAAAAAATTCCCCAAAGGGGTCATGGGATTGTGGATATGTGTTATATGATGTATTCTGCATGTTGATGAAAAAATCAGCTCAATACAATTTTTTTCCACGTCGTATGTGTATTTCTTCTTCAGGGACTTTACTAGATTCATAAGTATGTAGGTGGCCCGTTTTCAAGTTACAAAACTTTAAAGTTGACTTTACTTAGCCTTTCATGCATTTGAAAAAAATCCAAAGGAAATAAGTTCCTACTGACAGTTTATTAAATGGGGGAAGCTTTCATTGATCTTTAAGGACAACAAAATGCCATGGCTTTATATCCTCTTGAGGACCTACATATAGGTGTTACAGTGAACCGCTCGCTAAAAAAATCCCCTGATTCTAATCAAATCTCCCTGATTTCCAAGATCGTAATGTTGGCAGCTCTGTTTTAAAATTACGGCTCTTCTCTTAAATACAAGAACAAGGACTGCCACCACCCATTGACGGAACAACTTCGAAACCAACCCATTGGAACACAACGATCAACGCAACAAGACGTATCTAAACGCGGTATGACGCGAGCCGCTTAAACCTAAAAATAACGTTCAATACGCAGCGCGTACTACATTGTAATGGGTGAAATTGTTCAAATGAACCAGGCATAAGCCAAGGAAATTGCTACATTTTCACACTGTTTAAGACTTGTTCCTCTCAGTGTACAGGAGCCAAAACTATACCCTTTGCACCATCTTTGTATTTTGTTGTATAATTAGAATAGAAAGTGCTTACTGAGGCTATAGGGTCTAATTGTGGTCACCAGCCATAATTCTGTAACTCTTTTGTTGCTCTGTGGACAAAGAATTTAAATACATTTCTCATTTATGTGACAAATGTCTACTACTACACTTACAACCAGTTTGAACAAACCAATCTACTAACAAGGGCAGGCTTGAAATAAGCAGGAGGGGCTGGGTAAAAGGCAATAGTTCCCTGGTTCCTGAAACAAACTCTGTAATTTGTATTAGACGCAGTACAAATAAAATGTTACGTCAAAACTGGCATCTTTAAAGAACCGATGAAAATCATGTTTTACATGTTAAACCAGTGACAATATCTTAATTGGGATTTCTTGGCTTCCCTGCGACCACTGATACATTAATGGTATGTTTTTCACATTTTCATATCCTACAGTTGCTGGGCCTACCGGTTGTGGCCACAGTGTTCATGGAGACAGAACATGTAGAATTCTGTACTTAGTGATGAAGTTGCAATTTGCTGAGATTTAAAATTACCATAAATATTTCCACTTGTGCGATAGTTCGTTGGGGATTGGGGTGGGTGTTGTGGAATTGTTCTGAAAAAAAGCAGGATTACTGCTGTGGTTTTGATGGACTCCATAATGTTTGTGCGTCAAATTGCAATAAACCCTTTCTTGTTCTACTAGGAGTATCAAATCAAGTTCGTATTCATTTAAGATCTGGGTCTATCTACCGAAAAGATTTCACTGTAGTTCCCATACACTATTGATTGTCAACACAGAATCATTAATTTTTAATTACATCCATATCTGGACATCCCCTGTTTCAGTGTACATGAAAAAAGTATTTTCTTGACTCTTATCGACATACATCGACCGTCAATAGGAATTATTCTGACATAGTTTATTTTAAATTGATGTTCCCAACCTTTTCAGGCTCATTTTCGATTGTTACTTGGCAGGTAATATAATGTTGAGCAAATCAGAGATATTTTAAGAATGGTGGTAGGTTTACACAGAGATATAGAAGCACTATTTTGTGAGGTGACTCAGGCTATCTTTTGTTGTGTCCTATAATGAGCTCATTCAGAGAGATTGTCATCATAGGTGGTAGTGTCAACCCAGGGGGTTATAGTGTGACTGGTCTTGTGTTACATTAGGCAATAAACCAAAAGATGTTGCAAAATACAATGACGGCACAGTGTCCTGTGCAATGAACTTCAAAAATTGTTTGCTCTTGCTTAATAATTTTCTCATATTTTTATAGACATGACACAATTCTATTATTTTTTAACGACCGGCAGATATGTTGTTTTTCACACTCAATTTTTTTGTGTCGCTTGCCTTAAGGCAGGAAGATAAGACACATAGGGATCACTTGTCCACTGTAGTTGTCTGTTGTTGCTGTGGTTCTGTTGATGTCTGTTGTGAAAAGGGTTAACATTTGCATGTAATATCCACTCTTGATGGATTAAAACCAAACTTGGGTTCAAGGGCTGCAACATTGGATCCCCACTTGTTGATGAGGTCAAAGGTCACATGGCAAGTCAAAGTCATTGAGGTCAAAAGTTGTCTAAAAATAGGCTGAAATGTACATTGACTCATATGAAAGTTGAAGTTCATTTGGACCAACTTGAATATAGGTGCAACATGGATCCCTAATTTGTGATGAGATCAAAGGTCACATGCAAGGTCAAAAGGTATGTGGGTAAAGTTGTAAAATAGGCTGAAAATGTCAAATGCCTCATATGAAACGTTGAAGTTCAATTGAACCAAACTTGAATCCTAGGTGCAACATGGGATCCTCATTTGTTGATGAGGTCAAAGGTCCACATATCAAGGTCAAGGTCATGTAGTCCATCCTTCACTAAACCGCTACGGCAGGCGACGCCAAGCGGTCCGATACCGATGTATTTTTTAAATTTGTATCCCAACTGCAATACCTTTTCACAGTAATATTTGAAAAAGACAAAAATCAAAACAATAACATTCTAAGATGATCCAAACAAACACTGGGTTTTTTTAATACACACAGGGTGCCCCGTAAAAGTACCCACTTCCTAAGTCAGCTTCAACCTCTTAGAACTTGGGGAAGCTCCTCATTTGATGCCATCATTTCCATTTGAAAATCCACTGCTGGTACCACCAATTTTGACATGACCTCAATGCACATCAGCAATGTTTAAGTATTGATATAGAGCATAACAACGATATCATTCATGATTGTTGATATTTTTTCATTTCTCCAATCATTCAATTACACTACAATGGCTAAATACTATGTCTCGGGCGTAAAACACTCCCCATATATTTGCTCTTGTATTTAAAGGTGCAACGAGAGATTCAAATAACGGTGGCCCCAAAATGTGAAAATTCTGATTTTAAGGACTGGTGTAAAGCTTGATATCACAAATATCCCATCTGAAAGGACTAACCGGGAACTGTTTCTTTGGTACAAAAATATGAAATTTCTAATTTCGTATAGGAGGCAAATACGAATTCAGCCTATGTTTTCTATGGAATATAAGCCTATACAATCACCTCTGTTTTAATTTTAAGTTATTTCGTAACTCAACTAAAGGTAGGGAATCTATTGAGTCATCTAATCTAATATGAAATCAGTACAATCACAGAAAATATGGTTACTCAAATCTCTCGTTGCACCTTTAACAATTACTATTCAATCCACTCATTGCAAGTTAGCTTTAACTCTATTTGCTCAAGGTTTATGTTCAGAGCAATCAATACAACCCTTTTGGGAGTTTGCTTAAACACTTGCAACATGATTTACAATATACGTTGACAAAGTCTAATTAGTGTTTCTAAATATGGTAAATTTAAATTGTGACGACTTATTTTTGTTACATGCAATTTTAGCATGTTTTAACCAAAAATTGCTATTTAAAATGTATGTTTATTTTCTAAGTGGATCAAAATCTACAATTCGCTATCATGCCATTTCCTTTAAAATATCAGGCTTTTGGCATGACTGATTAACTTAAGCTCGAGCTGCCGCGCTCACCCTGTTATTTTTTTTTTTTTTTTAAAATGAACGGATCAAGCTCAATTGATTTATCTATACCATACAAATTAACATACCTAACCGAATTAAAAAGATCACATTTAATTAATTTTGTCCCTGATATAAGAAATTCAAAATGGTCATGTGACCACCCTTTTGCTGCTTTTTTAGTATCCAAAATAGCCAAAATAATATAAAGTTTTTAAGATCAAAATGTGTACTACCATGAGAAACTATATTTTAAATAACTGTCCACATCTGTTACTCATTTAGTGACCTCTTTTTGGTTGGTCAAAGGTCATACCATTCTGTCAGTCTTACTCTCTTATAAAAATGGTTAAAACTAGATATCTAATAGTGTGCCAAAAAGTGAATCCTATGTATCTCCCCCCCCCGAATAATTCCGCTTAGAACACTTTGATTTCCTCCTGGCTTGAAAATCAGAGGGTATATAGCGAGGGCGCCGCATTTCCCCCCCCCTGTATGTGTGTTGTGTTCCAGTTTGGTTAGCTTTCTAACCAAGGTTAGTTTTTCGTTTTTTTAGTCACCTTCGAAAACTTTTGAACCAGACTTAGGGTTAGGTGCAATAGGGGTTCTTTCATATGTGCATGATGTCAAAGACATAGACCAAAGTCAAATGTCATCTGAGGTCCTGTGCCATACTGCCATTTTTGCAGCTGATGATGCAAGTTTTCCTTGAAGTATTTTTAAAGTTTTATCTAGACATTGACTGTAATTGTAAAAAATGAAAACGTTGTCGTGCCGAGCACGACGTAAAGAGTGCCCATCTCTCTTTTCCTTAGCGTTTTGGGCAACTCCTCCATAATTTTCGTTTCTGTGGGGGGTTCGCCCACTCCCCCGCACAGCGAGCTGTTACTTTCCCAGCATTTAATAATGCTGGTACCCATTTATACATCTTGGGTGGAGAGGAGTAATTAAGGTAAAGCGCCTTACTCAGGGCACAACACGTTGGCCGCAGTGGGACTCGCACTCGAACCCACGACCTTTGGATTGCGGTACGAGCCGCTCAATCCACTGGACCACACCTGCTCAAGTGAGCTTACTCTTAGATATGAGCATTAAAACTACCTGCATAACCCGTTTTTACCAATTTTTTTTCAAATTCATTGCTATCCATGCAGTAACTGCAAAATAGCCAATATATAACTGAAATCCAGTTTATTTGTTGGTGCAGTCGCTTTTATTACCAGCAAATCATCACATTATGCATAATTTTGAAACAAAAATTGACTGTGCCTTGCGGCAATGTCCCATATGTTGAATTCCCTACACCCATGGCCACCTATACTTAATCAAGTTTATGATGTTATTTTCAAGAGTGAAATGCAATTAATACAGGTTATCCAAAAACGTTAGTACCCATCACTCAACCATTTAAAAAAAAAATTAAAGACACATATTAGACGTTTTGCATTTTCTGCAAAGATACATTAATTTGGGGCACATGTATGCAGTGGGATCAGCGCTTGCTCATAAGCATAATGGTGTGGGTTCGAGCCCCGCTGTCCGCCAAGGTGTTGTGCACTTGGGCAAGGCACTTTACCTCGCTTGCCTCTCTCCATCCAGAGTATAAATGGGAACCGGCATATGGCCTGGCATGCAAAACAGACTCGCTGTGCGGGAGGAGTGGCGAACCCCCCACAGCAACATGAGGGGGAGTCTGGCCCCACCGCCATGACAGAGATATGGGCACTCCGCTGCGGGCAAGCCATTTGCATGTGCAAGATAATATTGTGTAACCGTTGTATAGTTGTTAATTTTACTAAGGTGTAATGTCAATATTAGGACAATTGATAAAACACCCATTTATGCAAATTGGAACAAAGTAAAGTCTCTATTGTTGATATGGATGGGCATTGCTTCCAATTTTTTGTGGGCCACCAGCATAGCTGGCAGGAACATTAGCATTTGTTTTGTGTGGTTATGGTGGCTAATGTGTATGTATGTTCACTGAAATGTTAAGTATTAGATGGAGTTGGCCCACAGCTTTATTCTTTGAATATAGTGAGCGTGAAACGCCGATACCACAAGTTTATAGTTTCTCAGTTGGGTCTCAAACTTGGAAGGAGTCAGTACTGATACATCCGAGGAGTTAAACCCCTTAACCTTATGTTTTAAACTTCCCCTCCCATACTCCCATATGGACTTAACAAAATGAAAACAAAATCACAAATCTTAATTCGTTTTTTTACATAAGAATGAACCACCATTGCCATTTAAAGAATGGACTTTGTGTCACTTTTTACCCCCAAGGCTAGTTTAGATGGTCATATTTTCATACTTGGCCTGGGTAGGAAAAAATATTTCAACATTTGCATTAAAGTCCATTCTTGCAATCTTCTACTAACAACATAGCCTTTATAATATAGAGCTTCAATATTAAAGGATAAAAAGTGTAAGGAATTAAATGTCTTTTACTTAACAGATAATTTTGTTCCAAATTGTTTACCTATGAACAGCATGGAATTGGAAGACATTGTCAGTGGTGGCATGTTCAATTTTGCACTAAAATTACTAAGACAAATGCCATTTTTACCTATTTTGTAGATAAAAATTTCACTTTCCCAATTTTTCACAGCCAAAGAAAGAAATTTCATCTTTGGTGGATATAACTTTTTTGGACAATCTGTGTGATGAATTTGTCCACACCTTAAGCAGCTTGTAGAGCCCAGTACATGCAACTCATCGTTTTACACATTGCAAAACCTATTGTTCTACCAATATTAATTTAATGCAATGTCCCAAACACCCTGAATATCACAATGTGTTGTATAGGTCCCCTGCATCTAAATTGGAATGACTGTGAGTAGTGAAGATGTTGTACATTTAACTACGGCCAAATCTCCACCATGCCTCAATACTTTAATTCTGAGTGTATATTTTGGATTAAAGTCAACATTTCATTTTGATCGTTCTCAGATTGCTTAAGGTAACTAATTTCCTTAATCGCACTAACACAGTGGGTCTACCTCAAATCATGAATGTCACCAAAAACTTTTGTAAGCCGTGCATCATGGATGTTCAATTGGTCTACAGAGCTATGAAGAAGGAGCACCTCCTGAAAAAGTAAGCAAGCTATTCTGAAATACCCTTACATGAAAACAGTGGGCTTCCAAATCCTTGGCATGCGGTAGTATCACACAAAAGCTTTGTATTCGAAAGGGAAATTAACACTTACTGTGCTCAGGTGATCGAGATCTCGATCAATACATGTGCCAGGTATTATAAAATGCTGCCTTGGTGTACATAGGAGGTGATCGACCTGGGTTCAAACCAGGGGTAGTCCTACCTGATTGGACTTTTGCATTTGAAAATACTTTGAAGATAAATTTAATGGGTGAGAAAATTCCTCATTGGTGGGCCATTCCGGCTATCCATGAGGATTTTCTCACCTGTTCCAGCACATTTTAGATTATGTTGTAAGAAACAGGTCTGCTCATGTAGGACTAGCCCTGGTTTTAACCCTATCTAAAGGTTAGACTCCCTTTCAGTATACCACCAACGAGTATTTTGATTTATCAGGCGAGGACAACGCTCGTGTGAGTTGCAAGCAGAAAGTTGTAAGTGCAATAAATATCTGCTGTTTGTCAAAAATTCCCATCACATACTATTATGTCAATCCTGTGAGTGGGAACCAACCATCGTGGTGGTGTGAATGCAAGGTGGTCGTAAGTGCAATAGTGCCATTTGTCAAAAATTCCCATCAAACATACTCTATTTATGCCAAGTCTTTGGTCAGTGGCTAGTGAAATGGTTTTTGTTGCCTGAACTATTTCACGATTCACGTCACTCAAGGCAAGATAATTGATAATTCTAATACCTGTAGCACACAGAATGTATCACATGGCAGCTAATGCACTTATGACCTTCTGTACCACATGACATTATAACAAATACAGTTTGTCCTTAAAGCAAAATACCTAAAGCACACTAATTTTTGGTTTACATATGTAGTAAATTATATCTCACGCTTCACGGATGTGACATGTTACATTTGTCCCTAATGATTGTTTTATGCAATGTGAACAACTTTTAGAACATGGTGCATGTTGTAGACACACTATACTCGCTAAAATTATAAATATCCATTGCTTTTTTTGTTGGTACATGGCCACTCCATCTATGTGCATGACCCTGGCGTCAAACACGGTCAGGCGGTATTTTCTGCCCATCAAAGTAGTGGCTTTTAAGCTTTGTGTACACCAGTGCTTCACTCCGTGCTCGTGATTTCAGGGCGAGGAGATTTTGAGGATATAAATTCTCTCAATTTTCACTTGATCGGTTTTGTAGAATATCTAGAAAAGTTTTGAAGGTTAATTGTGCAAATCTAAAATAAAACCAAAAACGTAAGTTTTAAACTTGCCCACTGTCCTAATCGGCCCTATAGAAAAGCATGCTGGATTTTTCTGTCGTGCACAACAGAAAATCAAATCATCTCATTACATAGGATGTGTGTATTTGGCCTTATTCACTTAGGTTGTGATTTAATACATTGGTAAGCATTCTAAATATGCAAAAAACCTGGGTCTGTACAAAATTGGGGGCCTTCTTTCTGGAACTTGGCGCTTCTTTCTGTGAAACATTAGTCAAATCTGTGGACACCAAGGGAAAAAACATCAGCCAACTCCCATTTCTCCTCCTTCCTAGCTTGCTCAAAATTTGTCATCCCGCTTCATAGTTTTTTGGACCTTATCCTATAATGAGGCCTTTTGAAGACATCAAAAAGTCTGGGGTGAATCCTTGTTTACAGATATAGTCCCCCCAAAACATGGGAATTTCGAATGAATTTTGTGAGCATGGCCCAATTCCTAACAGTCTTGTCTCTAGAACCCCAGATCTTATCTGAAGTGAAGAAAATTTTAGTGCTAAAGAAAGCAACTGTTTTTCTCATTCTGTGAAATCTTAGGGCCAAATGATGTTTGGTTTGGATGTTATGAGCAAAAATGGACTGTCATGACAGTAACTTTGCAAAAGGGTAGAATGATCTCATCAATAATTTGTTTGGCAGATAATACACAGTGATTGCGCCTTGTAAATCATCTGGAAAGGTCACATTTATCAAGTTCATTGCATGCATATGCTATTTCACAAGTGTATGATTCTTATTCAACAAATTATTAGTCGCACATTTGTTACCGGTTGTCCCATGTGAGTTGCCTCAAAAGAATTCTCATTCTTAAAACATTATGATAACCTATAAATTATGATACTTTTCATTATGTAGGTATTTCACCCAGCTACTAGAGAATATGAGTATCAGGATAAGTACTATGGTAGGATGCTGGACCAAAGTACAGTTATTGAAGGTAAGATCCTATCATATCACTCGCCCTCCGTTGCACTAAATCTTCAAATTTTATACAAATAATGAATGTTTGTGAGTGCAATGGTAAGAATATTTTCATGAGATGAAAGATTAAATGTTCCGTTCAACGAGGCATTAGCCGAGTTGAATGGAACATTTCATCTTTCAAGATCCTTGCCATTAAGTTCAGACTAACTTGACTACGCTAAGACTAAGCCTAGACTATTCTAGGCTGGCTAGCAAGACCCAGTGCCTAGCTTCTAGCCAGGGCTAGGCCTAAATGTTGACTTACATTTACCCTTCTCCTACTACTTGCCATTGTTCACTCACCCGAAGACCGTCTCCCCAGTTCCGAGACTTGCTGCAGCACCACAGCTTAAAGGCTAATCCATAATTAGTGCATCATAGCCAGGCGAAGTTCTATGAAGTTGCGTGTATTAGGTGACCTAGTATTTTTGTGAAGACGCATGAGCCGTGTAGAACAAAACATATGGAACAAAAACGCAACCAATTGAACCAAAAAGCACGGAATGTGACGTAATCATTCAATATATCGTTTAGTGTATGACTTTGCCCTAAAAATCCTCCAATCAATTGACAAGGGTCTACTTAAGGCCTTATAATAATTCATAATCATATACCTTGCTATTCGCTAAATGCCTAATTGCACACATGTAAATTGAACTCCCCCACTAATTCTTATGGAGCCAATGCATACACTTTCAGGTTGTTCAACTTCCAAGTAAAAAGTGTACACAATTGTTGGCTGTTTTCTGATGTTGACGAACGTTAACAATGGAACTATAACTCTTTTCAATTCCCCCCTCCTCAAGTTCAAGGATGACTCATTATGCGACTCTCATTTGCTCGCAGTGTTTTTCAGATTGTGCTGTTTTTTATTCATGTGCATAAATTCTTGCAATTCGCAATTTACTTGATTAAAGGGCAAAAAGAGAACACATGCATGATGCAGAGCTGCCACCCCTCCCTTATTCCCAGGGAGGCATCCCTGAAATTTAATTTGATTTTTTGTACATATAACAAACAAATTGACAACCTCCCTGATTCAGGAAGGTTTTGCCTCCTCCATTAGGTTACATGTAATTCTTTAAAACAATCCCTGATTTTTATGTGAAACCTCCCTGATTGCTGAATGTACTGGTTTTTTGGGCAGCTCTGGTGATGTCCCTTCAACTTGGACCTCAAACAGATTATAGACAGAGAGTTGGTCCTCAAGCCGCAGTTGGTATCACATGCAGACCCTTGTAGGAAGTGCACAGAAGAGAGTCCAAAGAAGTAATGACCCCTTCAAGCACTTCACTCCTAATCCAGACCATTAGAATCCTGACAGGTATTACCACATCACAGTTTCACCCTGACAGGCAAACTCCTCCAACTAAACAAGACCACCTGAACATCCAAACCATCTGTTTGCAAGGTTAAAAATTTCCCAAAGCTGGAGATACAAGGGCATGCAAAGAGTTTTGATATGAACTGTCAGAACATTGAATTTACTACCCATCTACAAAGACCCATATTTGAGATGGTGAGCAGAGAAGTCCTTTAAAACTTTTTTAAAAGAAAAGTTTGGCATCAACTTCCAGCCAAAACCCAAAGATGGAACTAACCCATAAGACCGGTCACATAGAAACTAAGAAGTGGTGGAAAGAAAGAGTACAGCAGTGAAGAACGCAATTTTCAGACCTGACTTTGAAATACAGAAATGAAAAGCAAGACTTCCCGAAGGTTATCCTACTCCACATCAAAGTTAGAAGTTGGAACAGAAGCAAAAGAAAAGAAGCTACATGTATGCTCATGAAGAGTTCAGGAAAAAAACCCAGTATCTAAAAAGATTTTAGATACAGAAGTAATCAAGATGCACCAGAATTTAGCAAGGAAGTTGCTGATGATGCTTATTTTGGTAATAGGCCATGAGGCCCAAGCGAAAAAGATGCTCGATAAGGACCAAGGTGGCGTCACCCCTGTCAAGTACATAATTCTCCGAAATAATTTTCCTAAAATAATAGAAATCAGTTCTCCTTGATTTTCCTCACTTCTATGTATGTGGTCACATTCGAGAAAAATGAATTAATGGTCATCTCAATTGTATGCCCTAATATTCCGTGACTACGTGATGTACAGCATGATTCATTGACTCCAGCAAATGAATGGGTGCTATTGATAAATAAATCCGCTCGTATGTAGAAGACCAACACGTCACAGATTCCTTTTTCATAATCTGGAACTCAGAGCATTGTTATGTATCCTTGCAACTGAAAAGATGTCGGTTTAATAAACAATCAACCCCATTTAGATTAAGCTATTTTTCATGAACATTGGAACACAAATTATCCGTCCTCATTTCACGAATAAATAAGTGTAGAGGTTCTAACTACTGTGTGTTCAATTTTCCTTGACCCTATATTTCCTCCTTTATTCGAAAGGGAAACGAAGTGAACAGCTCAATGATAAAAAACTTGTTTTGGAAACTGTGACCTAACATCTTTCTTCTGCAGAAACCACCAAACCAGTAACTTCCCGCGTAACCCCATTTCTAATGCAATTTATTGGTGTTTCATGCAGAAATGAAAATCTTCACCTATATGAAATGCAGGTGAAACCGTTGCCGAACAACTTTTAATTGAATAGAAAAGAGTTCCAAATATTAATATGATTAATTTAATGGGTGTTGGTTCTGCCAAGATGTTAGGTCATAGCTTGCCAATCAAACTTCTTTCAGGAGGGTTGCCTCCTCTTCGTTTTCCCTTTTTGAATAAATGATTAAATATTGCGATCAAAGTTTATTAAACTCTCAGCATAAGTTTGAGTTTCTTTTCTTGCGTAATGAGGCCTGTGCTCAGTCTAAACTAAACCGGGTGGTGAAACAATTCAAAGCTTTTGAAACGTCATTAAAAGTAAAATGGGTTTTGCAGTCCCAGGAATCTGAAGTTGTCCGTTGTCCTATTCATCCTACTTCATACGGCGGATTTACTTATATCAATAGCACCATTATTTGCAAAAATGGAGTCATGGAACGTGGTGTACATCCTTTGGTCAATGATATTCAGGTGGAACAAAGGAGTTTTGTTTCATTTTCACAAAATGGTTCAACATACTAGAAGTGAGACACTCGTAGAACTGATTTTTTAATAATTTTAGACAATTGCTTTTAGGCAAAATTATGTAGTTGTTATGGGTGCGACACCTTTATAAACGCTATGAGATCTTGCCCTTGTGCCGCTGCCTTATAATACCTATCCTGACGAAATTCAAGCAAAAGTCCACCATTTTATTAAATTTCAGTCAAATCAAACACGGATTAAGATTGGGTGTGATGTGTTGATCAATTTGGACGTGTTGTGCATATGTGTATTTTTGTTGGATTCAAGGTGTCCAGCATGCACTCAAAATGTCCAGATAGAGATTGTCACACCCGCAAACTGATAGAATTTACTTCTTCATTGAGAGTTCCCATTGCATTTGTAGGCTTTATTTACTTTGTACTGTTTAACTGTTTCTTCTTCTTCTTCTTCTGGGCTACTTCTCAGCATACCTGATATTTCTTTGGGGTGGTCCATGTGTATAATAAATACCCAATGAGCAGATCATTTAGAAAACTCTTTAACATTACATATATCCATTAGCATGATCTTTTATACAATGTACTCCTGATATAAGTTTTTAAAATGTCGCTTGTGCAAGTGACTTAACTGTGCTATTTTTTGTCATTGCAGGATTTGGCTTCGTTTCTTGCCTCTTTTCTTCTCTTCAATGTGTGAAGAGAAACCCACGCTTGATTCGCTAGTGTGCGAACCACTTCGATAAACTATAGAAAATCAAGGTACCTGGTTTGAAAGGTCAACAAAAGTATCATTTCTTTCTAGCTCCCTCCTTCTTGTGTACGATGGTGACTCACTGTCATTGACTGTACCACCACCCGGTGCCTCTGTTAAACCTGCCTAGTCGTAGGCTGTGAAAATGACTCTAATGTAGTCATTAACTACTACTCCACACTGGCCATCAGTGGCTTCGAGTCCATCCGCTGACCAGCATCCAGGAATTTTGTAACATAATGAGGCATAAAACAGACAATTCGTTGGCACAGTGAAGCACTGTATAGTCAAAGTGTGCAACCTAATGTGTATGTGACTCTCGTATCCAATCTACAAGAATCGCAGCAAGCAAGCAGTTACAGAATGGTGCAGTAGGTATAAATGGTGAGATACAAGAAAGAAGTGACGACATTTGTAGTGCAATATCTCAGGGCTTCCAAGATTCAAACCAAAGAGGGCTCACTATGGGATTAGGGGTCTCACAGGGGGAAAACAGCAGGGGGGTCACTGTTGCACAAATGAGAGAGATGCAACAGCGGTTGCAGAGACCCGGTGACAACCAGTCGGTAAATTTGTCTCATGGTGCGTCATCGGTCAATGCACATGACTGGCAGAATGCAGCCGATTCAAAAACCTCCCAACCAAGGCAAGGTGAAAGCAATGGTGTGGATCATAGCAATAGAAGGCGTCTTTTAGCCGATGTGAAGATGATTGACTTCACACATGTAGTTGATGTCAATACAACGGATGAGAATTATCTTGTAGGTCTTAGAAATCTTATACGGCAATTAAGGACACTATTAGAGTGTCATAGTAGTTAAACCATTACAGATATGTCTACAATTATGAATTTTAATTATTACTATTAGCAGATTAAAATATGTACCAGATAAGTTATTTAGTACTTTGTCATTACCTGATTTAGCATTAGTATATACATGTACTTGTAAATGAATTACTGCTAAACTTGTAACAGGACTGAAGCATGCCACAAAATGCAATATTACTATTGGACACAATATTCATACCTGTGTGATAATTGTATGTAATTAAAGATAAACTGTAAATGCTTAACATAAGTTAATTAATCCTATACTATACTGGAGAAATGCACTTGTCTCTATGTCAGGAATGACATGACTGGGATTTTGGACTGGTATCTTGAATCATGTCTTATGCAATTCAACTGTGATTAGGTTACAGAAATTCCTTAAAACATTTGTGGAGCTTTAACCCTAGCACAACTAAATCTCACCAAAACTCACTGTGTTAATTGAGAAAAATGTCCAGAAAGTAGCAATGACATCATCAAACCAAGACTCATATGGGCACGAAATCGCTGGCCGGGCCAGCAACACCGCCGTAGCGTGCTATCCCGGGTCATGGGGCTGGGGCCCGAAGGGCCCTGGGTTCGAATCCCACCCGAATTTGCAACTTTTCTTGTTCCCCTCTTCCCTCACTCCTTCAGTTCCTCCTGGGAGAAACCGACGTCAGGGTTAGGGTTATAGCCCCAGAGGATATTACTAGTTAACAGAATAATCAAAAGCAGTTTTGTGCTGGCTTAGTACAAGTGACTTCTGTCTTGTATTTTTGTTTTGGTCAATTTCTTGTTTGTAAGTAGGATAACTGGATGGGTGTTAGCATGGATGAATCTATACCTATAAATAGAATAATGCGACCAATCGTGCATCTGATGTAATTTGACGATGCAGAACAAATGTCTTTTGTGAATAATAATCAGTCAAACTTATTAAAACAGAAGCAGGGGTTGTGAAATGTCCTCTTTGAGCTGATTTCAAAAATGTTATCTTTTTCTTTTATTTTCAGCCTGTTTTGGGCATATTTCCTCCTTTTTGTGTCACCTGCCCTAAGGCAGGAAAACACATAGGGATCACTTTGTCCACTGTTGTCTGTTGTTGATGTCTGTTGTTGTTTTTGATGTCTGTTGTTGTGAAAAAGGGTTAACATTTGCCCACCTGTAATCTCCCTACTTAGATGGATTTAAACCAAACTTGAGTCATAGATGCAACATGGGATCCCTCATTTGCTGATGAGGTCAAAGGTCACATACCAAGGTCAAAGGTCAAATACCAAGGTCAAAGGTCAAATACCAAGGTCAAAGGTCATGTGAGGTCAAGTTGTAAAATAAGCTGAAAATGTAAAATTGACCTAAATTGAAAAGTGGAGTTCAATTGGAACCAAACTTGAGTCATAGGTGCAACATTGTATCCCTCATCCATTGATGAGGTCAAAGGTCATATGCCAAGGTCAAAGGTCATATGAGGCCTATCATTACAAACTGCGACGGCAGGTGACACATGCGGTCCGAGGACCGATGTATTTTTGTCCATGGCCTCACACACCCCGGGGAAAGTTTACTTGCATGAATTATTGTGTCCGTGGGTTGAAAAGCTAACTTAAATAGAACATTTTCTTACATTTGAAATCATATTCTGTTTGAACATACCCTGCCCATTCAAACCAGTTATGGTCCGAGCCGCGCGGATTGACAAACCTAATCCTGACTAGTGCATGTATGTGTTTTGTAATAAATTTAATAAAAGGGTAATTTATCAATCGCAGAGAAGCTAGGAAGGCATTTGTATTCCACAGAATTGAGTCATATGCATAGAAAGAGAAATGTGTTTCTCTAATATGCAAACATACATTTGATTCAAAGTAATGACATGATTGGTACACATTATACTTGGTAGATTCCAACCAACATACTATATTAAAGAGAGAGCACTGCTATGCATCTGCATTCACAATTTTTTTTGTAAAAGGTTCAGGTTTTGAGCTTATGGCATCAAAGACATTGAAAATAAAAGGAGCATATTTTATTGCAAGGTTACCATCTAGGGTCTTATCTATTTCATAAGTCATTCCCCACTGAAAGATGTTTTGATTTTGATTTTGCATGGGGAAAATTATAGCATGGGGAAAATGCATCATTAATTATTGGCATACAAAATACAAATGTCATGCTACTGCTATGTGGAATACCATGTAAATCTTACATGTAATGCATAATGGAAAATACCTGGATTGAACCACAAGGATCAGGAAATTTTCCGGTGTTCTATGCCATTAAGGGTGTATTTTTGAGTGTTGATGAAAGGACATGAGTAGCCCCTTTTAATGCAAGCATCCCCTGGTATTAAGCAAGGAGCATATGGTGTGTGTTTGTTTTTATGCATCATCACTTTGTTACTGGTGCAGTGTCTTCTTGGGTTTTGTTAACTAATTTAAAACTGTGTAAGCTCTCATTCATCTGGGTTCTAGTTCAAAAGATGTGTAATAAATCGGGTCAAGCAGACATATATACCTTAGAGAGCAACCAACGTTGCGACCGCAACCTGCGATCTTCAGCTGACACCCACTTCAAATGACACCTACTTCCGGTCTAAGTGACCGGAAGTAACCTGGTCCAGTTTTATCACCATTATCCAGCTGAAGATCGCAGGTTGCGATGGCAACATTGGTTGCTCTTTAAGGTATGTCTGGTTGGTTGACCTGATTTATTACACACCTGAACTATTTAGTTTGATTTGATCCCATGTCAAAATTATACTAGTGTTCCCTGGTATACAACATTTTGCTTAGATATTTGTTTTTGAAATTGGTGCATTTGTACTACCCAACCTTGCATAAAAATTTTGCAAATTTTTTTAGAATGTTTGGTTGCATAAGGTGCACTGACATACTTTGATAATGGATATGTTGGTCATCAATCAGTGTTAGAACCTTTCGTTTCCTATCTCTTACTCCCATCAGTTGACAATTTTACCTCCAAGAACAAATCTGATCAGGCTTTTTCTATCACCATTTTGGTGCTTGTGCTTGGTTCTACACGCAGCAATACTTTCCATGTAGCATTCAATTCATACTTTATAATTTGGTTTCTAATCTTGTATATAGGTATGTTTCATTTTATTTTTATCTGCAGAAGTGAATAACACGCGTACCTACTACGAGTTTAATATAGATGTGGCAATGTTTTTAACATGTATAATAAACAATCATGACCAGAGATGACCAGCTTCTATAAAATTAGGAAGAAATGCATTTTGGCCATTTGAGTATTAAATTAATCTTGGAGTAGCGTCACTTGGAAAATCCCTTCAAATTTTCTTCAATTAGTGGCAGAGTGTTCTTCACAGTATAAATAACACAATTTAGACGTGACATATTTTAATGGTCTGAAAAATTATCGGCCAATTTCGAAAACAACAATATTTTTAAAAAATTAAACACAGTGGCTTATGTGGCAGCATTATACAAACTTTTGCTCAGAATACCAACACAAACTGTTTGAATGAACTTTGAAATAACCTTTTCTTGGAGTTATATAGTGAACCATAAACAAAAACGGTATCAGAATCTGGAAAGCCCTTTTAAATCAGATCAATAGGATTATAGAACAGCGATAGTCACTGAGTTGAGGTAAAAACAATGTTCAACTGATTTCATGAAATTGACTGGACAATGTACTAAACCTAATAAACATCACAATTATCCTCAATATGCTAATGTGATAGAAACTAAGGCTAATTGGACAGAAGTAACTCCTTTACGGTGGTCATGTTAAGGATAAAATATGGGGGATTGTAATGGTATTCTGTATTCTACCATGGTACATATTCATTAAGCAGTTTTGGAGGGTTCATTGCAGGCTTAGGCTTGACATGATGGGTAGAAGTCATTGGGAATAGAACATTGTGAGTGTTCTTAGCTTGACTAATCACGCAAGTTGTGATTCCTTCAGTTCTCAAGAGCATTTGCTTGTGTGGCCCTAGCTGAGTCAGATAGCTTGCAAGAGAGGCCTTCAAGGGAGATTCTTAAATGGAAATTAGCAAGCAAGATTATTTAAAGTAGTATTTGTATGTGTAATTCATGTATGTGCCTTATAGACTAATGTTAATGCCTCAAATTGGAGTATCAAAAGGGGCTCATTTTATGGTCCCTTTAAGAAGGCATTTTCTCCCTAAGGGCTGTCTTTTTAGTTACTAGTTACAACTACAATGTAAATATTTGTTGCTATTTAAGATTGTGTAAGGTGTAAGGATTGAGAGATATTATAATTTTCTCATGTATTCAGAGAGGATGTATTCCCTGTGTTTGAACTAAACAGCTTTGAATGCACTGCAAAGGAGTAGAAGAGAAAATGCCACCATTTTGAACGTAAAATGATCTTACTTAGCTTTTATCAAATGGTGCTTTGCACTCGTATATTTTTATGTAACAAACATTAATGTATGTTGTTATATTTAAATTCTGCAACTGATTTTGTAATTATTTAGTTTGAATTGGGCACATTTTTAGTCATTCCGATGCAAACGGAAAGACCTTATGTCAGCATGATGTGTTTGTGTATGTGTCTGTGTGTCAACATTTAGTAGACACCTTTTTGTTGACACTTTTTCAACTTACTGTAGCCTTATTAGTGCATTGAGGATACAAGTTCATACTGGTATGTTTATCAATGAGATATGGGATAACAGATGAGGTCAAATGTATCTACGGTGTCACTTAGGAGTCATTTTATAGCTCTAACTATTATTTGACCACATAATCAGTACGACCTTATTTGGGGACGCGTTCCTATTTCAGTTTATGATGGTGACTACCATTTCACGTCGTGATTAGAGAGCCAATGGTCACTTTAATTGTAGGGTGTCCCATCCTTAAAAAAGGTTGTATGAAAGAAAATATCATGTTAAAAACACACCAACTTAAGTGAATCATGTTTACCTGAGTCATATCACCAATTGTTTTTTACTTTGGGAATTTCAGGTGCAAAGATAATGCTAAGGGCTTTTATTTTAAGAATGGAATGTAAGGGATGCTCTTTAATGTTTTTTGATTAATGTGTGACTAGTCGTGAAACCATAGAGAATATCCCAGTTAGCCTTTTTGAAGTATTGGACACTAATAGGGGGTGCCTGTCAGTGTGGCTTAAAATGAGACGAATATACCATGGTATATTGTCTGGGCTCTATAACCTGGGAAATTCAAAGGCTTTACCCACTTTGAACAACACCCTTGTATCGTGTCATCCATACTCGAAATGGTAATTTCAGACATCACAAACAAATAGCTTGTGTATAAGGATTTAGATTTACCACCACACATTTGTTGTTGGAGTAATCAAAGTATGGACTAGCTTATTTGTGGATTTTGTTGTTGTTGTATTGCTTTGACTGCATTATAGGTTGCCTATTTTCACTGTGAAAATGAAATTTGTGATGTTTAACCAATTGCCACAGATCATAATATTGTTAATCATACATTTGATTAGCTCTTCAAATAGTTGTATTTAATATTAAAAATTCTGCCTTTTGTAATCAAATATTAAATTTATAGTTGTTTTTCATATTGATTTCAATGAAGAACACTATAGTTGATTGCAAATATTTGGAATTAGCAGAATAGCTTCAAAGTGAGGATACGCCTGTAGAATTCTCATAGTTTTACCTTTTCAGCTGTAGAATTGAACAGAAAGGAAAAAACGGCAGTGTTCCAAGATAGATTCTCATTTCAATTACGTGTTTGTAGTAAGTGTCTGAACGACGTAATGACTAAAATCTCTGATTCTTTCCTTATTAGGATTGCTTTGGTCTTAATCATTGCAGTGTTGTTGTATACTTGTACTTGTTACTACATGCAAAATCTGATTTTTTGATGAATTTTTTTCATTTGCTGATTTAGCAAACACTGATATGCCTTTAACATAAACTAGATTATAAAATATGCATTTGTGCAATTTCCACCGTCATTAACTTACATTTTTATCCCACCTCCTGTATTCAAAAAGTATTCCAATAAACCAAATTCTTTGGATTTTAATTTTATTGTGGTAATGTTAGTGGACATTCTAATGTTCAACATGAGGCATCAATTTCTAGGGAACTCCAACTGATTAAAAAGATATGAGCTTTAGAAGTGAATGTCATGTGGCATTACGAGAATGGAAAAGCATTTTTTTTTGGACAACATCCTTAAAAAGCTCTCTGAAGTTGCAACTTCAAGCTTCAGGGTTTCCTGTTTAATATGTAACCATAGCAACACAGTATCTAACTTTGAATCCAAGGAATAACACATTACTATATATAGAAACATATCAAAATGAGTGTCATGGGTTACATTGTGGACAACGTCATGTGTTACATTTGTTTTATTGTAACTCACTTACCATTCCTAAGTGTAATTTAGATTATGTGCTTAGTGAAGCTCCTCTTTTTAATTAGAGCTATAATTCAGAAAACTTCCAGTTATTTAACAAAAATAAAAGCTCTAGAAAATGCGTCATGGACGTTACAAAGGGGACATCACCTGGAATTGCCCATTTTTGTTAATGTCAAAGGATTATTCATTCCAAAAATGGGCTCTGCCTGCCAACAGCATTCCTTTTCATTTCTTTAAACTTTGTTGTCAGTTTTATCAAAATTTCCATTTGCTACAGCTAAAGGATGACTAGAAAAGAACCCTTGTCTGTTGATTTGTCTTGTCAAGATAACCTAAACACAAAATTACAGTTTTTGATCAACTCTGATTTAAATATTGTGAGCTGTAAAGAGTTTGTTCAAATATAAAGGCTAATATGGAGGTGCTGTCAATCAAAATCTGTTAATCAAATGAGATGTCAACAATTGAAACTGTGCATGAGGGTGGGTATCTCTAACTGGGCAAAAAAAACTGCCTGGTCGAAAATGTTTCAACCCTATGAAGTGGTGGTGGCTAGTGATTGCATGGTTTGATGGAATTGAACTCCTTATTGTAGTTAAAATAACCGTATACCAGAGATGTAACTTTTCTGGAAATTTCTGGATTTGGGCCATAAAGTAACAAATCCGGGATATGTAACAATAATAATATTTTTTTTTCAATTTCTGAATCAAAGTGTTATTGATAAAGGTAAAACTGCATCAAAAGTACAGTACCCATTTATTTGGAGAAGGGGGTCTTGTACTCTTCTAAACATCATGTACGAGGAATACGTGCCCCGGAGCTTCACCGGATGATACACTAAAATTTGGCATTCCTGACGGTTCAAAATTTTGATTTTCAGAATGGCACTATTCTTCTGTTACATCTCTGTAATATACCCATAGATACTAAACTGACAACACTATTTGATGGCAATTAACATTTTGGGCTTAGAAGGAATTGAGGAAATCTAGGTACAAACATAAAATAATTACTGAAATAATTACATTGTTGATAAGACTGAACAGAAATGGTTTTTTTTTTGATATTGAGTGTTGAAACTGTGTGATTTCATAATACTCTACCTTAAAGATAAAATTAAGGAAGAAAGAACTAGATCTGAACTTCAGATCTTAAATTCACCCATTTCAAGCACATGTGATGTATCAAGAAAAATAAGTTACCCAAATCAAAGCATAGGTCCTTTTATTGTCCCCATTCACTACCGCAATGAATTTTCATGTAATGTGATGTGAATTGTAAATGCTCAATAGTCAACATTGAGATACAACCAATCGGTGTGGTGTCAAAACATCATTTTCATGGGGACTGTGAATGGACCTTTACTCTTTGTATTTCTATATTCAAAACATTTCAGTATTTTTAAATAAATGTATATATGATACTTGATTGGAAAGGTTTTTAAGTTGATATATAGAAAAATGGACTTAGAAGGAAAAACACCAATGCTCTTTAGGCCATGTTTACAGACTGGAGTTTATAACTTGGAGAATCATTTTTCTTAATCACACTGTATTGCTACTTTCAAACATTATACTGGTACTCATCATTACACAGTGACCTTAAAGGTGTGTGACCTGATCAACAACCACATTAACCCAACAAAATTGAGATTTTGGTATCAAGGGAAAGTTCATAAATTTGTAGGCCCAAGAAATGTTTCCTTTTGATGTTTATGAACAGAAACATCTCCAAATGTGGTCGACCAAACTAGCTCACATGAATTTGGTACATATTTTTGCTTTTACTATCAAAACTTGACCGATTTAACTCAAAATTTGCAATCGGATGTTTTGTTTTTATGCTTTCTTGTGAAGGAGAAAATATCATGAAAAATCGGACCATGATCGGGTCACCCACCTTTAATGCAGTGACTCTTATGAAAATGCAAATTTCAGGGCTATACAAATATGAAGTGACATCATCCTATAGGTTAGATAGATGATGATATAATGATTATTATGGGTTATTATCACTTAAAATTGAATGACCAACAACTTGGATACCCATTGTATAAGAAGGATCCTTGTGTTTTGGAGGTAATTAGAAAGGGAAAGACAACTAGAGTTGGTCAAACTTGCAGTGGTGTAACCAGCAGGGATGGGAGCCCCATTCAAAATCCTTTTCCCCAAATGTGACCAGGAAAAGTATTTAATTATTAACAGTGTACTGTGTTCACCTTTGTAAAATATATGTTTTTGTAGAAAGTGTGATTCCCCCATGCCCATGCCTTCTGGTTACACCACTGCTATCTTGATTATACTTTTAACCAAATGCTTTCAGTTGTGCATACTATTTCTGTCTTTAATCATGTTCAAATCAATTGTTGCCACACAGGGTAACTGTATTAATAGTGAAATGTGTATCATGTATGACTCTGACACAAAAAAGGAGTAGATTGAAAAAATACATAATCAAAACTGGACATTCAGAATTCAACTTGGATGTTTGTATTTTGGGTATCAGAGCAGGTGTATGCTCTAATTGGTTTGAGGGATGCACTACTGTATAGGGGGATTTTTTCTTTTTTGGGGGGAGGGGGCAAGCCATAAAATTAAAACTCTGCTAAAATATTTTGTTTATATAGGGCACTTAATTGCATTTGATAAACCTGCAAATTTAAGAAACCACTGTAGTGTTATAACCGGCAAATTGTGAAAAATCCAATCTGCAAAAATAACCCTCTATACAGTACCTGCAATTTGCTTTGACTGATGTTCAGCATCAGGTGCAACATTCACAGTTGAATTCCATCTCAGACTATGCTCATTTGGTGATCTGTGTTTCGGCACAGATTTCTCTTATGGCAGTGCAAAAAGTATGAGTGCTGATGACATGTGCATATTAAATTAGCCAGCTTAGAGATGTACATTGAGGGAAATTGTTTGATGCTCTTCAGGGCCCATAGAGATTATGTGAAAAAACTACCAATAGATATGTTCAATTTTCACAATGTGTTCCATAGGTTTAGACCCAGTTGAGGGATGTTCTCGTAAAAAAAACAAAATTTTTTGCCCTCTGATGTAAAGACATCCATAAAACTTTATTTCTTTGAGATAAGTTTCATTTACACACCTTCTCTATGGGGACTGATAATGTTAGTCTGTCATGCACTACCAATTGAGATAATATCTTTTGCAGTCTGTGACACAGACTACACCGCGGGAAAATATTTTCCGCACCGCTATAGATTTCCCTTTGATAGGTATGCTCAGAAAATTTTGAATTTACTTAATTATTAAAAAAATGTGTTATAAGATACAACTTATTTAAAATAATATTGGAGGTTGATTATCTTTCTGAGTTAAGATTCAAGAAATAGCAAAGTTATGTCATAACATTGGTTCATCAACTACATAGAAACCTATATACATCCTGATGAAGGGAGACCTCTTTGGCAAGTATTCGAAACATACCTACCATTGACAAAAATACTTCGGGTGTGTCATTGCAACTTTTAAAACTAATTATGTAAGTAAAGATCCAAGTATGTGGACCAACACTAAGTTGTATGTTGTCCCTCAAGTATCTATTAATAGTTTGTAGCATATACAGAGTTCACAACAAATATTTTGCTTTCAAAACTGCATTTAGAATCATGTTAGATATGACTATTTATAATGTAAATACAAAATTGTGCCTAGTATAATGAATTGTAATTTTGAAAAGCAAATGTGTACCAATAGGCATTTGCATTATAAACTATGTATTTTGTACTATATATGTAACTATTAATGTAACATGAATTAATATAAATCAGGTCTTCCATTTTGTAATAGTGCTAATTTTTGTAATTCATTCTTACCTTTCTATGATTCTTTTTATACTTAACTTTTGTGAAAGGGTTTCTTTAGCTCAAAACATAATGATGCTAGTGTATGTAAGGGTAATATTTAAGAAATTTTATTTAAGTTAAGTAGTTAATTTTCCCATTGTGCCCTCTAATTTAAGTTTTCTAGCTAGATGTTAATTTGGACTCAGTTGTTTAGTATTATACAGGTAGAAGTTGTAGAGCTTTGTTCATAAGGTAGCTCTCACAAACATGACATAGAGAATAAAGGTAAATATAATTTTGGGCACCGGTACTCTTTATGACAAATTGAAACCAAAGTGATACCATTATTTTAAGTGGAAGAACGAGGCTGGAGGCCGAGTTCTTCAATGCAAAAGTAATGGCATCACTGGTTTCAATTCATCATAAAGGAGTACTGGTTGCCAAAATCATACCTTTATTCTCATTCTTAAACAGATTATAATTCAAGGTAATCTATAATTTAATTTCACGACCCTTATGGCTTAAATACAACAAGAAAGTACTGCCACCACCCAGTGAAAAAACAAACAATCTGTTAAATACAAGGAACTTAAGCAACTAGAAGCAATGTAAGCGCACAAGAATATAGCAAAATGCAGTTTGACGTAAGTGCATCGACCTCAAAATAACGTCAATATGCAGCAATACTACCCAGTGAGAAATGTCCAACAACCTTTTAAATGTAAGGAACATACACAACTAGATGCAATGTTTGCAGGTGCGCGAGAATGTAGCAAAATACGGTTGATGTGAGCCCATTAACCTCCAAATAAATTCAATACGCAGCAAGTAATATCCATTCTAAATCGCTAATTGAACCCTGGGCAGGAACTAATGAAATTGCATAGATTCCCACAACTGTTTAAGAATACAAATTCTAACAGTAAGAGGATACGATAGCCCCAAATTGGATTGTACAGAGATGCCAGTTTTAAGGTGTTTGTTCCGATTTTTGTGTATCATGTTCTCTATGTGATATTGGAGACTGACAAATGTATACGCTGACCATAAATTACTGTGGGAAACAAACTTGTGTTTTGATGCTAGATGCGATAACTCCATATTCACTACTGTGCTAAGATTGATGGTTAACCATTAAAACAGCCGTTTTTTGTCAGTATCCTAAAGACGATCAGAACAAGCACCTTTAAAGACTCTGATTTTATTACACTTTTGATGGAATTTGGTGGGGATGGTCAGGAGAGCGACTTTTTTCTCCTGTAACACTGTCAACATATACCACACCTAAAAGATTTTAAAGCAATAATAGCACATTTATGAAGAGCACCCCCAATTTTCACAATTTTAGATTTTTTGCACAGTTGTGTTGCTAATAGTCTAGTAAACAATACATGCGAATTGTAATGCTCAAAACTGTTTAAAAGAAGCAATTTTGTAATTAGAATTGCGATCCCGGATTGTAATTTAAACGTGGAACTGGTAACGCCAAATTTCTGTCCGTCTATTGTGAAAATAGTGCCACCTCACGAAAATGACCTCTAACTTGACTTGCCTGAACCAAAGGAACAACTAATGGATGAGCGTAGACATGTACTTGGCGCTATTTCTGCTATTTCAATATTGGAAGACCTTAATGATTATTGGTATACAATACTAAATTGTCCTAATTAACAAAATTCCTTCCTTGGTCAAATACATTATAGTAAGATGTTCTGGCTTTACCATTCCCATAGTTTACTAGCCAGTTACCAATGCAACTGTGAAAAAAAACTCAATTTTTTTGTAAAATTGGGGGTGCTCTTCAAAAAATGTGCTGTTATTGCTTTAACATATTTGGACAGGGGAAAGTTTGAAATGGTTCCAAGCAATAAATAGAATTGGTGCTAATCCTTTTTAGCATATTGAAACAACATTAGCAAAACCTCATTTGTGCTAAGCTGCTTAAAAAAAGAAACTGGTTATTCAACCAATTTTGACCAAAGTATCCATTAATGCTAGTTTCGTCATAGGTTATTTCCTATGAAAAAAAAAAAAAAAAAAAAAACATTAAATTCATCCGAAGTCATCAACCGGATCCCAGGCATGGGCGTTAAAGTTGTTCAGAAGTCAATGGATTATTTTTATTTCCTTGGCAATCACAGAAAAGAATGGTCAGTATCCTTGATTTTTTTCAGAAATTTGCCAAGAGGTACCTCATAAGATTAGGCAAATAATTTGCCAAGAAATTTCAGTCAAAGTCATCCTGGATGGCTGAAAAGATTTTTGGACGACTCAGAATGAATTTGAATTTGAATAGGTTATTATATTGACAAGGGGCACACTTTAAGACTAGGAGCAAAAATAGTGCTTGACATGAGGGGCGGTTGATGCACCCTGACTATTGGGCTCAAGTATAGAATGAGATACACCTAAATCGCAACAAGCCCCTGTAAGAATCCTCTGGAATTGTTACTCCCACTGACCTATAGGTCTCCCATTGAATGCATTCCAGAAACAATGTTGGCCCTAACTTGCAGGCTATTATCTAAACCAATTCCACTGGGTCCAGAGATTGTCTTTTACATGCCCCCTTTGGAAATTTATTGAGGGAAAATCAGACAGATATTCATATTCAGACAGGCAGTCAAATAAGATTTTTGATTGTGATGAAATCTACTACATGTGTAAATGCTACAATCCCAATTTGGCGACAAAGGGTAGGTGTACGCTGTTATGGGTTTTTTGGCCTGAAGATATGGTCCTTGACCAGATATTTTCAACTTGTCTCATAGCGGCGCTATTCATGATTATGTGTGCGCTTTATTCCATTAATGTGTTTATTTAAGTATTATAAAAGAGTGATCTTCTGCCGGCTCGGATTGCGCGGCTTGTGTCTGTGGGCGCTCGTCTTGAAATCCGAAAATCATGGGTTCGATCCCCAATCTAGGTGTAAAATTTTACTTCATTATTATTTTATCTTGGAGTTAAAGATTGCAATAAAAACATCGGAGTTGGTGATTGAAGTAGAAAATAGTGAATAGCTGCCTTATGAGATAATTTAACTGCTTATGGTCTTGGACCATAATATCGGGCCAGAATCTCATGCGCGCTAGGTGTACCAATGGACCAAAATGGATGAATTTTACACTAGTATACAGTTGAGAGCATTCCACATGTGTATAAAATGTAATATTTAATTTGATTACTATCTGGAAAGGCCAGTATACCATACATTAAGGGTGTATGTTACATAAACAGATGTTGTGTATTGATGATAAATGAAAGCTATTGTGTTGTATCCGACAAAACAGTGACATTGAGGGAAATGTGACATCACAATTCAAGCTTTTTAAAGGTGTTTTTGTTAAAAAAACCTTTTATCAGACATAATAATTTGGGGTTACAACCTGAATAAAGCATTCTCATTGCCCAAATATGCATGTTTTTTATTTTCAAAACCAATTTGGGCATTTTGCTATATTTTGTTGTTTTACAGTGTTTTTTGGGGTTTTTTTGCCACAAAAGTTAATTATCATGCATGTTATACTTACCATGATGTCTAAATGGAAAACATTACCAGAGTGAAGATGAATAAAAACAAGAAAATGTTTTCTTAACTTATCAATTATTTTAAAATAACTTTTTTTTTGTTATGCAAACAATTTATTTTCACAAATTTTGCAAAAACTTCAATTCACCAAAACTTCATTGATATATGAAGATAAGTTAAATCTGTTAGCATTTATTTCCCTTGTCATAGAACTTCTTGTCCATTACTTAAAATCCATTGCTGCAAATCTGCTGAATTTTCAAAATGCCAAGTGAAACCCCTATGATATGACAGTGAGTAGAGACTTAACAAATTATTAATGCTACTCTTTGTAAGCCGACTTACAAAAAATAATACTTTCCTTACCATCCCTCATTGTTATGGGTTGAAAATATTTTGATAATAAAGAACTTGCACTGAAAAATATAATGTTTATGGTAATGATGTGCTTGTTTGCAATGCATCCCATTATTCACATATTCACAATGAGGGCAGGGTTTTAATTTCTCTACAGTACTTGGTATTCTGGTCTATTCTGTGAAATTGTCTTCCTTCCAGCACATTGAGCAGTGTAGGAGGCAGTGGATAAAAATCTGTCATGAACATATATCCATCTTGACACCAAATCCATATTTGTACCCCACAGCTCTCTGAAAGTCATTTATTATGACAAATTCAGAATAAAACAAAAAATATCAACAGCGACACACTAATTCGGATTAGTTATTCCACTAACTTCCCCCTGGTGAATTTTTTACGAAATTTCATTGTGGGCAAATATGATGATTTATGGGCATATAGAGGGTGCTATTACATACAAATAATGACCTTTGTAGGCCTATATGGAAAGATTCCCGCAATGGATTTTCCTGATTTTTTTTTTCAGACGTAATAGCTCTTGCACATCCTTACTCATATCGGTTGTCAAAATTTTGTCGCCAATGCTTAAAATTGTTCTAAAAGTAAGAGACCATTTGCATGGGGTTTTTTTTTAACTACAAAAGCTCTGACCCCACAGCTACTCCATTTTGTTGAGTTTGCCTATGCAAGTGCAAGACTGGACATGGTAGTGTGCAAACTATGCATGTGGTAGTGATCGGTTATTCTGTGCACTTAAAGGGGGAGGCCAATTTAAGTAGTATAGAAAGTTTTCATTTTGATGATGGAGACTTCCACCCCAACACCCCATCGTATAAGTTGCGCGCTGATTTTCAACCCATTTGATGTTGGGCTACTCTCAAAATGTGATTTGTAAGTCCCATTGCGTATGTGTAAAATTACTATTGAGCGACCAAAATGGAGCACATTTCGTTGTAACTTCGAAACCAAACATATTTTAGCCCTAAAAATTTCACAGGGTGTAAATGAAAATGTAGCTTTATTCTGATCCAACATTTTGACCACTTCCGGTGTAAAATCTGGGGGGTTCCTGGAGGGACGAGGCTATTGGTGATCGGGCCATGGACCTTTTTAAAATCATGTAAAGCCAATATGTAGGGGTTCAGTGGCGGTACATCAGAAATGATGCTACTTGTAATGGTGTCCTATAACCCCCAAAGGTGAGGTTTTTTTTTTTGACAGATATTTTCACATTTTTGCAGGATGTTCGCTTATGTTGGATATGACACACAAGCATTATTTACCGTCGATTACAACTGCATATTTTAATATTGTGTCAAAAGTTGCCTGATGGTTGATTTATTGTGCTATAAGTGTTTTATACTGTTTAAGGAGGTGGCTACCTGTTAGATACCAACTAAAATGGTATATTTTTTCCAATAATTTAAGTTACATGTAATGAGTTTTCTTAATAAAAGATTGCAAGTTTTTTAAAAACTCGCTGAAGCTAGTTTTGCTGTTGCATGTGTGGTGTGTGGTGGTGTTATTTATGGCCCAATTTGTTAATATAAAATTTGTCCTCTTGATTTTTAAAACGACCTCCTTGGACCCCCATACCCCAACTGTGAAGTTTCACGGGACAACATTTTTATCCATTTTGATATGAGTAAGTAAAGTAAGCCCCATAGAATACTGTTGTAAGACTTAAATTGGTCGACCAAAAAGTGGAGGCCATAAAAAACCGGTGGAAAGAGTTCCATATGTACCACCTTTAAAGTTAAGGAACAAATTATTATGGCATACACTAACAAAAAACCCTACCCTAAGGCCAAAATAAAAAATAATTTGTTACAGTAGAACTTTGAAGGGGGGTGGGAGGCATATGGAACTCTTGCCTAACATCCAAACCAAAGACTTTAAGCGTTAAGAATTCACGGGGTAAATGAGAAAAATAGTTTATGCTTGTCTTGACACTTAAAATTCTGACCACTTCAGTGAACATCAGGGGCCTGTTGGACGGGCTATTCATGATCGGACCATGAGACCTTGTAAGCTGTCCATGTTACACAACCATGTTCTTTATGAAGTACCTTCCTTCATTATGCAAATGAACTTAAATAAAAAATGTCATTTCTGTCATCAATTTAGTTTTTAGCATACCCTATTAGTATTGCAATATATAAGTTAGAGTGCCTTAAGATCGTCTTTTGGGACCCCTGATTTACCCAGAAGTTAGTATCAATTTTGATATCAGATGAAAGGCCGGGCCGTTTATTCCGTATTTTTATCGTTGAGTTGGGAGAAAGGGAAGATGGGATGTTGTGACTAGAGAGGGGATGTTGGGAAAGGGGAAGAGAGGATGTTGGGAAGGGAGACGGATGTTATGTTGGGAAGGAGATGAGGGTTTGGAAGGGAAAAGGCTGGGGGTTTTGAGAAAAGTCGGTATTGGACGAAGTGGAATGAGGTGGATTGGATTGGAAAGGGGAAGAAAGTGGTTGAGAAAAGAAAGGGGTTGGGAGGGGCAAGGATGGGGTCTCTTGCTTGGGAATGGGGTGAAGATTGGGTGATTGGAAGGGGAATATGGGATGTTAGAAGGGGAAGCTGGGACGTGGGAAGGAGGAAGATGGGATGTTGTGGAAAGCGGGGAAGCGGAGGAAGATGGGAGGGTGGAAAGCGGAAAGATGGGGAATACGGGGATTGGGGAGGGAGACAGAAAGAAGATTGAGATGTTGGGAAGGGGAGATGTGGGTAAGGGGAGATGGGATGTGGGAAAGGGGAAGAGGGGATGTTGGGAGGGGAAGATGGGATGTTGGGAAGGGGGGAAATAGAGGGCTGGGAAATGGCCGGGAAAAATGTAAGGAAAATGTGGTTTTGGAAAGGGGAAGATGGGGGTTGTTTGTGTTTTGAGAACGGGAGGGTGGGGTTGGGAAGGGGAAGATGGTTGTTGGAAAGGGGAGACGATGGGGTTTTGTTTGAAAAGGGGGAAGATTGGGTTGTTGGGAAGGGGGAAATGGGATGTTAGAAGGGAAGATGGGAAGGGGAAGATGGGATGTATGGGAAGGGGAAGATGGGATGTTGGAGAAGGGAAAGATGGGATATATATAGGGGATGTGGGAGGGAAGAAGATGGAGACTGATATTGAGAAGGGCAAAAATGGAAGGGGAGGGAGATGGGATTTGTGTTGGGAAGGAGGGAGATGATATTGGTTGGGAAATAGATGATGGTGGGAGGTTGGAAAGGGAAAGATGGGATATTGCGAGGGTGCACTTTCAACTATTCATTGATAAAAAAGTACAAACATTAAAAAAAAATCTTCGTCACATCAAGTCTATTGCCCAAAAGTACAAATCGGCAAAAACCTAGCAGGTGTTTAAGGCAACTAGAAACCAAATAAAGAACTTGCAATGAAAAAATATTAATGTTATGGTAATGATGTTGCTGTTTGCAAGACATCCCATTATTCACATATTCACAATGATGGGCAGGGTTTTAATTTCTTACTGATGGCTATTATGGTCTCTTCGTGTGAAATTGTCTCCTTCCAGCACATGGAGCAGTAGTAGGAGGCCTAGTGGATATAAAATCTGTCATGAAATATATCCATCTTGGACACCAAATCCATATTTGTACCCCACAGCTCTCTGAAAGTCATTTATTATGACAAATCGAAATAAAACAAAAAAAATATAACAGCGACACACTAATTCGGATTAGTTATTCCACTTAATTCACCCTGGTGAATTGTTACGAAATTTTCATGGTGGCAAATATGATGATTATGGGCATATAGGGGTGCTATGACATACAAATAATGACCTTGGTAGGCCTATATGAAAAGATTCCCGCAATGGATTTTCTGATTTTTTTTTTCAGACGTAATAGCTCTGGGCCCATCCTAATCATATCGGTTGTCAAAATTTGTCGCCATGCCTTAAAAATGTTCTAAAAGTAAGAGACCATTTGCATGGGGTAAAACAGCTATGACCCCCACAGCTAATCCATTTTGTGAGTTTGCTATGCAAGTGCAAGATGACTGGTAGTGTGCAACCGAATGCATGGTAGGGATGGTCTGTTGCTCTTAAAGGGGGATGGCCAATTTAAGTATATGAAGTTTTCATTTTGATTAGAATGGACTCCACCCCAAAACCCCATCTGTAAAAGTCTTCGCGGCTGATATTCAACCCATTTTGATGTGAGGCCTAAAATGTGATTTTGTTAAGCCCATAGACGTGTAAAATTAATATTGGTCGACCCAAAATGGAGCACATTTTCGTTCAAACTTCGAAACAAACATCTTTTTAGCCCTAAAAATTTCACGGGTTAAATGAGAAAAAAATAGTAGCTTTCGTTGATTACAAAACCATTTGACCACTTCCGGTAAAATCTGGGGTCCCCTGGGACGAGGCTATGGGTGATCGGGCCTGGACTTAAATCATGTAAAAGCCATATATATAGGTGTTCAGTGGGGTACATTCGGCATGATGGTACTGTTAATGTTTAGTCCATTTATAAAACCAAAGGTGAGGTTTTTTTTTGACAGATATTTTTCAACATTTTTGCGGATGTCGCTCTGTTGATAGGACACACAAGCATTATTTACGTCTATGTACAACTGGCATTATTTTAATCATGTGCACAAAGGTGCTTATGGTGTATTTATGTGGCAGATAAGTGTTTCTATGACTGTTTACGGAGGTGGCCTACTGTTATATACCAATAAATTGTATATTTTTGCAAATCATTTAATTACATTAATGAGTTTATCTTAGTTTAATAAAAGATTGCAATCTAAGTTTAAAAAAAGCTGACTTGAAGCTAGTATTTGATTTGTGTGTCGTGGTGTTATTTATGGCCCAATTTTTAATATAAAATTTTCCTCTTGATTTTTCAAAAAGACCTTGACCCCCATACCCCAACGTGATGAGTTTCACGACCAACAGTTTTATTATTTTGATATGAGTAAGCCCCTAGAATATGTGGAAGACTAATATTGGACTCGACCAAAAGGGATGCTCATAAACATCTGGAACAGCGTCCATATGTACCCCCCTTTTTAAATTGCTACAGGAAACCAAATTTATATTTATGTATGGCTACCCACTAAACAAAACCCAGTAACCTTAAGGCCAAAATAAAAAATAATTTGTTACATGTGGAACTTTGAAGGGGGGGGGGGTGGTCATGGTACATATGGAACTCTTGACTAACATCCAAACCAAAAACGACTGTCAGCGTTTTAAGATTTCACGGGGTAAATGAGGAAAAAATAGTAGCTTTCTTCTGACACTTAAAATTCTGACCACTTCGGTGAAAATCAGGTGGTTCTGTGGCCGAGCATTCATGATCGGACCATGACCTTAAAAGTGTCAGTTACACCAACCAGTGTCTTTAGGGCAGTACTTCCTTTAATTTATGCAAATGAACTTACAGCTAATAATGTCATTCTGTCATTCATTTAGTTTTTAGTCCTACCTATAGTAGCAATCATAAAGTTAGAAGGTGGCATGTTCCGATCGTCTTTGGGACCACCCTGATGTAACCAGAAGTTGTATCGATTTTGTATCAGATGAAGGTCGTATTTTCTCGTTGTCGTTGCGAAGGAAGATGGATTGTTGTGAATAAGAGAGGGGATGTTGGGAAGGGGAAGATGGATGTGGGGAAAGGGACGATGTTGGTTGGGAAGGAGATGAGGGTTGGAAGGGAGGAAGGGGGTGAGAAGAGGAAGATGGGGATTGGAAAGGGGAAGAAAGAGGGTTTTTTGGGCGGGGAAAGGACTGGGGGTTTGTCTTGGGAAGGGGGAGATTGGGTGTTGGGAGGGGAATATGGGATGTTAGAAGGGGAGGAAGCTGGGGAGTTGGAAGGAAGAAGATGGGATGTTTTGGGAAGCGGGAGTGGGATTTGGAAAGGGAAAGAGGGGAGTATAGGGGGATGTTGGAGGAGAAGATGAGATGTTGGGAAGGGGAAGATGGGTGTTGGGAAGGGGAGTGGGATGTTGGGAAGGGGAAGATGGGAGGTTGGGGAAGGGGAAGATGGGATGGTTGGGAAAAGGGGGAATAGGAGGATGGGAAGGGGGGGAATATGTGGGTTTGGAAGGAAGATGGGTTTGAGAGTGGAGGGTGGTTGGAAAGGGGGGAGGAATGAGGTTTGGTCTTGAAAAGGGGAGATGGGGAGTTGGGAAGGGGAATGTGGAATGTTAGAAGGGAAAGATGGGAAGGGGAAGATGGGATGTATTGGGAAGGGGGAAGATGGGATGTTTGGAAAGGGAAAGATGGGATATATATAGGGGAGTTGGGAGGGAGAAGATGAGATGTTGGGAAATAGATGAGGGTGTTGGAAAGGGAAAGATGGGATGTTGGAAGGGAAAAAGATTGGATATTGGGAAGGGGAAGTTAGAATGGTGGAAGGGGAGATGGGATGTTGTGAAGGGGAGATGGGGTGTGGGAGGGTGTTGGGAAGGTGGAAATGGATTGTGGGGGACATAGAAGATGCGATGTTGGAAAAGGGAAAGGAGGGGGATGTTGGAAAGGGGATTTGGGGGTTTAGATTTAGAAGGGGGGAGGGGGATTGGGAAGGGGAAGATGGGTTTCTTCTTTGAAAAAGGGGGAAGATTGGGTGTGGGAAGGGGAATATTGGGATGTGGGAAGGGGGAAGAGGGGACAATGAGAAGGAAGAAGAGGGGATGTTTGGGAAGGGGGAATATGGGATGTGGAAAGCCCGGAAAGGGAAAGATGGGATAGGGGATGTTGGGAGGAGAGAGATGAGATGTTGGGAAGGGGGAGGGAAATGAAGGGGAAAAGAGGGATTTGGGAGGGGAAGATGGGATGTTGGGAAGGGGAAAGATGGGATATTGGGAAGGGGAGATGCGATGTTGAGGGAAAGGGGGAAGATGGCTGTTGGGAAGGGAGATGCAAATGTTGGGAATAAGGAAATCATGTGATTTGGGAAGGGAGACGAATGGATGTGGGAAGGGGACAAAAAGATGGGAAATTGGGAAGGGGAAAGAGGGGATGTGGAAATGGAAAAGAGTGGAATTGGGAAGGGGAAGTTAGAATGTGGGAAAGGGAAGATGGGATGTTGGGGAGGGGAAGATGGGATGTTGGGAAGGGGGAAGATGGGGTGTTGGGAAAGGGAAGATGATGGTGGGAAGGGGAGATGGGATGTTGGGAAGGGGGTAATGGGTGTTGGGCAGGGGGATATTGGGATGTTGAAGGTGAAGATGGGATGTTGTGACGGTGAGATGGGGTGGGAGGGGAAAGATGGGATGTGGGAAGGGGAAGCTGGGAGTTTGGGGATAATGGAACGACTTGGATGTGGGACGGGGGGGAGTGGGATGTGGTGGGGGTCAATGGGATCGTTTGGAAGGGGGATATGGGATGTTGCGAAGGGGAAGCGGGGATGTTGGAAGGGAGGATGGGATGCTGGGAAGGCGGAAGATGGGACTGTTGGAAGGGGAAGATGAGATGTTGGGAAATAGATGATGGGATGTTGGAAAGGGGAAACGATGGGATGTTGGAAAATAAAGATTGGATATTGGGAAGGGGAAGTTAGAATGTTGTTGGTGAAAGGGAAGATTGGGATGTGTGAAGGGTGGTGATGGGATGTTGGGAAGGGACAAGAAGATGGGGAATGGGGTGTTGTGAGGGAGAGAGAGAGAAGAGCGTTGGGAAGGGGAAGATGGGATGTGGGAAGGGGAAAAGAGGGGATTGCGGGGAAGGGGGAGATGCGAGTTGGGAAGGGGGAAGAGGGGGATTTAGCAGAGGGGAGATGCCAATGCTGGGAGAAAAGAATTGTTGAGTTGAAGGGGAGCAGATGGTGTGGATGGAAGGGGAAGATGGAAGTTGTACGGGGGAAGATGCGGATGTTGGAAATGGAACGAGTGGACATGGAAGGGGAAGTTAGAATGTTGGGAAAGGAAAAATGGAGGATGGTGTTGTGAAGGGGAGATGGGAGGTTTGGGTAGGGAAAGGGGGGAAGATGGGATGTGGGACTGGGGAAGATGGGAATTTGGGAAAGGGAAAAGGGGGATGTGGGAAGGGGACTGAGATGGGATGTTGGGAGGGGGGTAGGTAAGGGGCTGTTGGGAAGGGGATATGGATGTTGGAAGGGAAGAGGGATTGTGAAGGGGAGGAGAGGGGTGTTGGGGAGGGGAAGAAAGAGGGATGTGGGAAGGGGGAAGATGGGATGTTGGAAATGGAAAGATTGGATATTGGGAAGGGGAAGTTAGATGTTGTGAAAGGGAAAGATGGGGATGTGTGAAGGGGTGATGGGATGTTGGGAAGGGGGAATGTGGGATGTTTAGGAAGGGGAGAGGGATGTTGGGAGGGGAGGATGGGTGTTGGGGGAGGGGAGGAGAGAGAGGGAGGCTGTTGGGAAGGGATATGGGGATGTTGGGAAGGGGAAGATGGGATGTTGGGAGGGGAGATGGGAGATGCTGAAAGCGGAAGATGGATGTGGGAAGGGGACGATGAGGATGTTGGGCTGTATGGAAGTAGATGGTGGGATGTTGAAAGGGGAAAAAAGATGGGATGTTGGAGATGGAGAGATTGGAGGGGAGGTTGGTGTTGGGAGAAAGGGAAGATTTAGGAGTTTTGGTGAAGGGGAGATGGGTTGGGGAGGGGAAGATTGGATTTGTGGAAGGGAAGAGGGGATGTTGGGGATGGGAAAGATGAGGACGTTGAGACGGGAGGATGTTAGTGGGAAGGGGAAGATGGGATGTTGGAAGGGGAAGAGGGAGTGGGAAGGGGAAATGAGGGCTGGGAAGGGGATGGGGGTTTGGAAGGGGAAGATAGGGGGTGAGACGATTCAAGATTCAAAATTTATTCTCTATATACAGATACAATAACTTACACCAAAGCAGTAGTAATTTACGATGGAGGGTCTGACCAAATAGGAGCAAAGCCGTAAAATATTGGACACCCATAAAATAGTTAAAGACAGGTTAAACATAGATGCAAGCAAAAGGTTGCAAGACAAAGACCGACAAAGACCAGTGCAGACAGACCATAAGAGACACTGGCATATGAAAAAATAGATGCGCCCTCGATAATTTATCAAAGTTGAAATTTTTGCATGGTGTAAGGTTTTATATAAGAAAGTGGAAGATGGGGATTGGGAAGGGAAGATGGGTGTGAGAAGTGACAGATGGGGATTGGATAGCTCGATCGATGGGAAGATTTGGGGGTGGAAAGGGGGAGGTGGGGAAAGGGGGGAAGAAAGGGGTTTGAGAAGGGAAGAATTGGTCTTGTCTTTGGGAAACGGGGGGGATTGGATGATTGAAGGGGAATATGGGATGCTGGAAGGGAAGATGGGGACGTTGGGAAGGGGGCAGAGGGATGAATTTGGGATGGGGAGATGGTATGTTGGAAAGGGAAGGAAAAGAGAAGTGGGAAGGGAGAAGATGGGAAGGAGGAAGGGGGAGGAAATGGGGAAAGGGCGATGGGTTGGGAAGTGGAGCTGTGAGCTGATGTGGGAAAGAAAGATGTGAGGTTGGAAGGTGGGAAGGAAAATGGATGTTTGACGGAAGGAAAGCGAATGGGATGGGGAAGGGGGAGATGGGAGGTTGGGGCCAGGGGAAGTTGAGGGTTGGGAAGGGAAGATGGGGATTGGGAAGCTCGAAGGGGAAGATGGGTTGGAAAGGGGGAAGGGAAGGTGGGGAAAGGGGGAGAAGAAAAGGGGTTTGAGAGGGGAAAGAATACTGGTTTGTCTTGGAAGGGGAGAGGATTGGGTGGTGATAAGGGGAATAGGATGCTGGAAGGGGAAAGATGGGAAGTGGGCAGGGGGAAGATGGGATGATTGGGGAATGGGAAGAATGGTATGTTGGAAAGGGACAAGGGAATTAAGTGGGAGGGAGAGACGGGGATGTGGGAAGGGGGAAATGGAAAGGGCGAGGGGAGGTTGGGAAGTGGAGATGGATGATGATGTTGGGAAAAAGAAAGATGTGTGTTGGGAAGGAAAGATGGGAGTGGGAGGAAGGATGGGATGTCGGAAGGGGGAGGATGGGGATGTTGGGAAGGGGAAGATGAGGGTTGGTAAGGGTAGATGGGGGGTTGGAAGGGGAAGATGGAGGGTAAAAGGGAAATATGGTGGTTGGGAGGGGAGAAAATGGGGAGTTGGTAAGGGGGAAGAAGATGGGGGGTGGAAAGGGGGAAGATGGGGAAGGGAAGAGAGAAAGGGGTTTGGGAGAGGAGGTTGGGGTCTTGGGAAGGGGGTGTTGGGAAGAAGACGATGGTGTGTTGGGAAGAGGAAGATGGTGTTTTGGGAAGGGAAGATGGTGTGTTGGAAGGGAGAATGTGTGTTGATGAGTGAGAGGACAAGAACCTAATGTCCACCACGGCTGAAAACAAGATGACGGTTATGTTTACGAAACTTCTCATAGCCGTTCTAAAATGTTGATGAATGAAAACAAAATGCATAAAAAACAAAAACAAAACAAACAAACAAACAAACAAAACCGTAATCCTGACTGACTTCAATTGTGACCAACAGAAATCACACGTTAGCGCCGACGAAGACCCCCTGCTCTGGCTAAGGTTATAGCGTTTATGACTCTATTGTATGGCCCAAACTTAATATGGGACCACTTGCAGGCACCACCCGGTATACAAAAACTTACAAAATGTCCTTCTTTACTGTTTCCATTTGTTTACAGGAAAGCGATTCAAAGATATGGTAATTAATTGTCTGTCTTTGAAGTTCTAAAAATTAAATTGACCATTATTACATCTGTTGTATTATTTTTTTTTTTATTGTCGCAGTATTTGCCACTAAATGCTACCTAATTTTGTAAAGAGAGCGTTTACGGTTTATTTTTAATTTTAAGCCATTGGCGGATACCATACGTGATCGATATCAATCATCAATCAATGAAGGCTAAATGAAGAGTGAGACGAGTGAGCGCTGATCTTGCGAGTCTAACACATTGTCATGATGGTGTTTAATAATACTATTGTATGTTTGACAGTTATATGATTGGTTAAAAATTTAGGGTGTCTGAGAAATGAGATAATCGATCATCGCCAGACGAGGGAAATTTACGTTTTGTCCAGCTGTATACTACGTGACGCGCTTTTGCAGGTCTTAACTATTTCTGTTTGGTCAGGTGTCACTTGTTGTACTTGATGTTGACATACATGTGAAATTTCACTGACGTGGACATGTGCGAACTGGCGATGTTTTTGGTGAGGATGCCTAGGGATAAACATTACAGCTGAGATGAGATCATCTCAGAGACAGTAGTTGAAAGTGAGTATAGACGAGACCTGTAGTGCTCGTGCTATACTGTTTGCTGTGGTGAATCATCAGTGCATTGAGGAGGATCAGGGAGATTGAGTATACATTATACTATTGGTATTAACTGGCTTGGAACTAAAAAATAGTAAGTTAAGAAAAGAAATTCTACAACTTGAACTTGAACAATTTTTTTTTAGAATACTAATTCTTAATAAATTGCACTGATCAGTTGTAGACCAAGTAGTAACGGAGAACGTTGGCGCAGGTTGTATTGACTATTGCCAGTGGACAAACAAGTACAAAAGAAAAAATGAAACGTTTTTATGTAGTTTGTTTGACATTTGTTATACATAATCGGGGTGATACTCAGTTTAGGGGTTTTTATTTATTTCAGGCATAGCCCCCTGCCATTGGAAGATTACACAATGGAATAAAGCGTAAACTTTCCTTAAGTTAGGGCAGCCATAGCATGAAATAATAAAACCCCTAAGTAGAGGATTGCCATAACGTCCTATTGCGGGAGCGGGACGACGTCCAAATCGTTCACCATGGTGAAAACATAACCAGGACAAGCCCAGGGAATCCTATAATAGCCCAAGGGTGCTTGGTTTACGCTACGATAGCCCTACTATCTCCCTACAAAAGCTGGTGAAGAGGCAGGTACAGAGTAAAAAAAACTGGATCCACAGTCCACCATCTGTGCCACAACGTCAAGAATTTTGCGTAATTACAGTCTTCGATGACAGGAAATCCGCTGCATAGATGAAAACTTGATGTCTTGCATCCTACTAGCTCGATTTTAAAAATACAAACGGTGCACAGCTCATGTTTACATCCGTGAAATGTTGGCCTAAAAGGGACACGAAGTGGGAGTGACCGAAAAATGGAAGCTAACCACAGTCGTCTCCCACTTCATGGACGCCGGGTGTTCGTATTTATGGTAATCAGCAAAAATTATCGTGCTCGTGCGTATTCTAAAAGGGAAAAATTAACGGGAACAACCAGGGGCGGATCACCTGATATAGTGGGCGACTGCTATGTTTAAAATTGCGATTTTTAACGGTTAAGAAAGAAATCACCGTTTCAAAATCATCAGATTTTAACCATGAATGGAAAATCAGGCAAGGAAACAACGTGCGTATAATATAAAAAATTAGGACTACATCAAAGGTACAGATTTTCAATAAGGGATTGATTTGTACTGATTCTGATTTGCTTATCCGCATCGGATCCGCTGCGCAACCATCCCGGTTTTCAATAGAGTAAGGCACCGTAGCGTTGTAGGAGGTAGGTACGGACGACGTGCACCTACGTGAACGAGCTAAGGGAATTCCCTGTATGCAGTACAACAAAAGTGCACAAAATTCCCCCCCCCCCAAAAACACATTGCACGACACTACGCGTTCAGCGATATCGATGATTTGGGTTTTTACGCAATTGTGCTTTAAAGCTTATTTTTCCAAATGCCCGGATGTCCACTTCCGGCTATAAAAAAAAGATCTTGGATTTCTGCGTGAAGTCACCTCATCAACATGCAAAAAAAAAAGACGATACACCGGATGACTTCATGAGGCCTAAAGACCGCATGTTTCGGCTTATCATTTCAGGTTTGATCCAGAGGGTGTTTTGAATCAATCCTGAATGCTAGCCATGTGCCGAGATTTAACGTTACTTGTATAACACATCAGGTACTTAGGGTAAAAAGTGTTGCAAAAAGTTTAAGAACCACAAGATATTTCATAATCATGCATAAAATTCCCTTAAGTACTAACGGCTTTTGGCGAAATGAGACATTTAAAGTCAGGGTGTTGATGTGGTAAGAGGATATTGATGTGGTTCACATGACCCTATTGAGTGCAAATTTCCCAAAAACGATGCATTGTGGGGATTGGATTCATAAACGCCCTCTGGGTGTGATTCTATTCTAATATAAGATCCAAATGACACCTGAAATGAATTTAGCCAAATACGGGTTAGTCGTCGTATCGTGGTATTGGCCAATTAGTTAATACATTGGCAATGAGTAGATTCCATATGAAAAAAAAAACAGGTTTGAAAAAAATTGGGGTGCTTCATTCTGGAAAATGTCCCAAGGTCTCTCTAATATAAAGCCACTATCAGTGATTTCAAATGTAAACAAATTGATTGTGGTGCACCCCCTATTTTTATCAAAGAGGGCCACCGTTTTGCCCACTGGTTGTATTATTTTTGTAGTGAGATCCCCTGTAAGTGGACCTAAGCGTAACATGCCATGATATTTGTCAAGGAAATTAGTATTTTATTACTAAAGTTGTTACATGGTTCTTATTTTTCTAATAAAAGTCGGTATCCAAACTTTTGTTTAGGTCTAGAAACAGTCGTAAATGACATATTCAAGACCTTTCAAAAATGAAACGTGTTTGTTTTTCACAAGAACAGTCAAACCGTTTGCTTATTGACTACACAGTTAGCATTTTAAGAGTTATACTATATAGGCCATACTATTAGGTCAATCGGTATCTGGGAACTTATGTAAGTGGCTGATAATGAGAAGGCTGACATGGAAAATGTAAACAAACAGTCTCGGTAGCCTCTATTTCAGTATACCCATTTGTTGACCTCCCGGGGGGCCAGTGTATTCAACGGGGATTATGATGCGTGAACATGGATTCCTACAAGCACCCCTAAACAAGAATTCCACCGACTAAAAAACATTTTGTATTTGTATTTTTATTATTCAGACTCTTAAAGAGGGTAGCCTCAATCAATGAACCAGCACTGCTTTCCATAAGGCCCTATGAACATTAAAAGGATTAAAAAACATACAAGAAAACAAGAATTAGAATTACAAAGTACAATATTACAGAATTAAAAGAAATAATAATACATCAAAAGCAAGATATAAAAAGGACCCCTTGACAAAAGTATGGTATATTATAAAAAATATCCGCTTAAAAATATCATAAACCAACCCACCCAACCACGTGAAAACTGACATCCACACCACATACACACACCCACACACAACCACACCCCTACCCACACACACACACACACCTCCGCACACACATTCAGACACACAACAACAACACGGCGCACGCACCCAAAAACAAACAAAGCACAACCATGCCCACCAACCCACACCCACCCACCCACCAACACACAAATACACCCAATTTAAACAACAACCCACTCCTACACCACACACACACAAAACACACGAACCCACACACAATAAACAAATCCATAAAATCAACAAGCAACATACACTCCAACCAACTCATAAAAAACCACCCCAAAACACAAAATGCAATCTTATTCCACACACACACGTACAGACAAAAAGTCAATCAACAAACAAACAAAAATGCCATTACATTATAATAGAAAAAAAGAAAGAATGCAAGCACATTACATAGCTGAATCAGATGAGGATTTTTTCACATACCATAAACAGCATGTTTGTTTTTTTTTGCTACCATAAAACAAGTCTTTTGTCAGTTTGCGACCCTAACAAGTAACGCAAGGCATTGGCTGATAATAATCCATTGGCTCTGCCCTCAGGTGGCTTCTATTCCAAATTACAATATTTTTATTGATTTTGATCTTGTTACATCAAAATGTCAGTGTTGGTGAAAAAAACATGACCCTTTGTTCCATTATGTTACTGTTTTGACACCCTAATCCATTACGTGCCGTACCTCTCTGTTTGAAAAAAAAGAGACCCTTTTTTTTTACGCGTTTTATTGTTGAACGATCCTATACCACCTTTGAAACAAGTGCCCCCACTCTTTAACTTATTACTTGACAGGAGAGCAGCACTTCTCAAATACAAAGACGGTAATTCTGGACAATAATGTTATATAGGACAAGTAGAAGATTAGGTCACTGATGAATGGAGAGATGGTTCACTCATGCATGGACATTTCACACTTTTATGAATAGCTTTATCATCAACCCTCAACAATGGGCCTGATTGGCAGTGCTGCTTGTTTAAATGTTATCTTGATTTTACACTGCACAAAACCTCATTTTCTGGATTTTTAGGGATTGCGCAAGTGTAATCAGTATTGGCCATGGAGTTGTTCTTAGTTCTTGTTGGAAACCAGTGATGAGGTCTTATTTCATATTCATTAGGCGGCACATGATGAAAGTCGGGTGTTAGTTTCCGTAACCCGCACCGGGTTATGATTTTCTGCACGCGTTTGAGATGCTGAAATCCCTACAAGTTCATTATTTTTTTTGCATTTTCAAAGAAAATTATCAAGGTTTGTTCTTTTGATCACATCTTGTGATTGGTGATTTAGTTAGATTTAAACCAAAGAACAGGTTATGCAAAAACTTTCTAAATGTAGGGTGGTCTTGTGACAAATATAGAGGTATTCCGGGACGTTCATTTGTATCGACTCGGCGAATCTTCACCCAGGCTTACGGTACTGTTACAGGCACCAACATGATACAAAGTGTGCAAAGCATTGTCAGGGACCGTTTGAATTGACTAGTTGTTTTCCACCTTCCCTGGTATGTTGGAATATTTATATAGCTTCCTAACATCGAAGATGAATTATATTTCCTGTGAAAAATTTAAAACTGCCAACAAACGCAGTCAGTCATCGCCATTCTCCTAACTTTAATTATAAACGAAACGATCTGCGAGACGGGAAATGAGCCAGATTTTAGCGGGAGTGCTTTCTTTTTCGTCGTGTTTAGAAAAAGTAAGTACATCACAAGATGGAATCTTAGGATTAATTTTATTCCATGTTCAAATTTCTGCTCCTGCTGACTAGCTACGCCTTCAAAAGAACAATTTTGATTATAAAACAAATGTTGTCAAAAGCTGACCTTAAGCTCAGATCGAAACGTGGTTTTGGGATCATCTTTTTTGTGTAAAGCGGTATATATTTGGCATTAAAGTATATTGGGCTTAGGGTGATCCCCCAGGAATTTGTATAATAAAACCAAAACAGACATGATGATTGACGGGGAAACGGTGTATTTTCAGTTAATATTCATTTTTTTCATTTTTTTACTGATATGAACTACTTTGCATAAGTTGTTTGTGGGAGGGGTTGACCGCGATTAAAACAGTCCCTGCACGGGCGATGTGCGTCCATCGTATTGCCAAAACCGGGATGATCATGGGTTTTTCAGGGCTCATTCGGCCAAGCAACTTGCACTAGCACCCCAATCCACTGCATGTTTGAAAGGGCTGCCGGGTTGGGGTTGCACTTCAACGCGAATTTCATCCGATATGTATTTGTAGTGGGCATATTTTAAATATTATCAGCTGTTGTTGATCCAACGGAGCTCAAAAGACCTGTTGTACTAAATTTCGAATATTTAAATTCTACGCCAATTTCCCGGGTCCGGAGACTGAACTTGTTTCATCCTTCGCTTACAGGTAGAAGGACTCCAAGTCGACGCATAGGCCTAATAACATAGCATAGTGGTTTTTGCTTGGTAAATCTCATTATTTTTTCATGAAAAGGAATGATCGTTTCCTAAATACACTAAGGCTGCCGCATACATTTTCTTTCTTTCTTTTATAAATTATGAGAGTGTAAAAATCTTGGCAGAATAGTTTGACTTGTCAGATATTCTCCAAGCCTAACTGAATAATTGTACGGTCGTTCAAGCGGGCGGCGTGGTGAAGCAGTCGGCACTACTCTCTTTGTGTACGTAAGCATGGTGTGTGAGCACGCTTAATCGCCGATCGATATTTAAAAATAGGAATAACTCTATATTATTGTAGGTATTAGAGCAGGCTGAAGGTTGGTAAATGGCTGTTACTGGCCAAAATACGAATAATGAAAATGAAAATGAAATAGTTGCCTCATTATGATGAATGACTTGAATTTACGGGAAAACTTTAACAAAAAATAAAAACATTGACTTTCATTGTCTTATTTACTGTCAGTTCATGATCAAAATTCCAAACCAAATATCCACTTAGCCCTAAGATTTAAACAAGGTTCAGCGTCAGGTGGATTGTAAATTTTTAGGTAAGTCGTGGGGACGAGGCAAGGATGGATCACAAGTGCCCCTTTAAATCTAACGACCATATTGGAAATGTTTAGACCAGCAATAATCAGCAGTCAGCAAACCAGAATGTCTTATGTGTGCGGGCAGATTTATAGTGTTTTCATGGGGTGGGCCTTCACTAAAATAGGTTAGGAGTTAAGTGAAGTCCTGCCTCATGTGTAGAAACGTCAGGCATTTGTTTCATAAAAATAGTTTATGAAGATGCATTGAACACTACCATATCCATAACCCCTCAAATCAATGACAAAATTACTAAGTATAATGCAAAACGCAATTAAAAGGTCCAGATTAATAAAGCACCACCCCTTTAAACAACCAATGCTATTTCATCCAATAATTTCTCTAATGTTATTCCATAGTTCGAAGGATGAAGGCCATTCGTGAGGGTTTCCTGTATGTGGAAAGGTTAAGATAAATCTAAAGAATTTTGTATTGTGGTTTCTGTGACTGCATGACTGCCCAAGTGTCAAAGGTGTCATGTGTTTCCTTTGGGTTATAGGAACCAGGATATTTTCAAGGCAGAAATTGTTCTTGCACATTTGTGAATGAGGCCACATTTTTTTAAAGAATTCATCTTTTGTCAATCTGCATGTAAAACAAAGACTATATCTATGGGTGGTCTGAAATGAAATAAAGATAAGATGACATTGAATGTTAATACAGTTGCATATAATCAATGTGAAATAGAATAATTCCAGTGCCATTTTAAATAAAATGTTATCATTGCCCTTAAGGTAGTGACTGGCCTTAGACCTAGTTTCTCACTCAATCTCAGTGATGTGCCAACAGACTCCATAGATAGCCACAGTCGCATGAAATGCTAGCTGGAGTCATCAAGAAATTGCTGCCTTAAATTAACTAGTATCCTGGTTGTTATTTAAGTCTTGATCTTAGGTGATTATACATGTAGGTTTCAGCTGGATCAAAATGTGTGGTTTTTTTTTTATTTTCAAGATTTGCATTTTCAGACCATATTTGGAATCAACGTGGGCGTTGGATCAAGGAAATCAAAAACAAGCATGTATTAACCTAATGCCACCAAACAAAAAACAAAAACAAAAAACACACAATGCACTGAGTGGAAAAAACAGTCCCGTATGCAGCAATGACATCACAAACAAAACATAGTGGCAATGAAATTGCTGCCAGGCCAGCGACACAGTACGTAGCCTTAAAACCAAAAATGTCCAATTCAACAAAATCAAGAATCGTGTCTCACTGTCACTCAGGAACCCTTGCTCTTTGAAAATGTTGGTGTCGAGTTTTTGACCAATCCCCAAATTTGGGGGACAATTTTCATTTCAACTTCAATTTTAGAGTTAATTTAAATTAAGGGTTTCTTAAAAAATGTTTAGGGTATTGTAATTTCTTTCACAGTACTGACTGTTGTAAGTGCTTCTTTTCAGGAAAAATTATGAAAATCAAAGGTGATAGTATTTTCAGCAATGCTGAAATTAAGTGGTGTTAGGTTATAGCAAACTTAGTTTTGGGAAAACTAGGTCTTGGGCTGCTTTAAATATTCAAAAAACAATTCTTGTGGGGTTTTACAAGTTTCTTAGCAAAAAGGCATACTTTAGAGCAAAGATTTGGCCTATGAGCCGGGGGGTGCCTCAGTGAAAGAGGGTAGTAATATATGTGCCGCCGATATGGTTGCATGTTCATCTTCATCTCTTACTCCCATCCCTTATATAACAATGGGTCATTTTTGCACCATTCTATATTATGGTTTTGGGCGGTTTTGACAGCCATTACAGAGTCCAGTTCCGAGTCGTCCCATGATGAGTATGATTCACGCCCTTCAGCAATTCCAAAATAGTGACAAATTGAGGTTGTTTTACTGGGCAAAGCTGATTTATTAATTTTACCTCAAGAATGAAGGATCAGTAATGCTAGATTATTATTTCATATCACTTTAATTAACACTTTAAGTGACTGGGCCGGTTCCTACTACCTCCTACTACCCCCAAATTTGTTTTTTTGTCACTGGGCCGCTTTAATGGATGAGATTTCCTTTCGTCCAGAACATTTTTTGTAATTGTCTGAGAGAGGACGGGTTCGAGACCGTGTATTTTTCGTCTTATTTCTGTGCTCGCCATTTTCCCCGAGCTTATATATGATATTTACCAATTTACAAAATGTGAAATTTTTTTTTAATCAAAGAACTAATAGCCTGTTTTTTTGGTAACATGTAAACTTTTTGTAACAATTATTAGTACATTAAAAATAATGCCACCCTTTAATTGTGCGAAAACAAACCTTTTTCATTGTGGGAACCTTTTCTAAAACCATTTCTGGTACAACTTTATGGGAATGAATGTGCATTATCAAACACCCGTAAAAATAAAGGGATGCCCTAAATTGCTAGTTTAGAGGTGTTAATAATTTAATTGTCTTCATGACTTGGTATTTCTCCAATGGGCCAAGAAAACTTTTATTATTAAAAAATCATTAAGGACATGGTATTTCATGGATCCGATCCTATTGGGATGATAACAACTTCACACAAAGTGCATGCCAAAGCTCACCGAATCAGTCAGGGGGCGCTAGTCAAATATTTTTCTCTTTGTCCGGTTTTTGAAATCGCTCATATATATACCAGGCATGGGTGCTACGAATTTTTGCTACTGGTACTAGGGTGTTCATCATAAGCCCCCTATTTTAAACACTTCTTTCTGATTTTTGTTCAAGCATAAATGGTGTGCCACTATTCAAAATACATAACCATCAAAAAAAATTTCATCTCAAAAATCGGGACTTTTCGTCTAAGGTCCACCTGTCATTAGAAGTGTTCAATGAGCAAAATATCGGATTTTCATTAAGTAGCTATTTTGACACATATACTTTTTAATAGGTGGCTTAAATGGCTGCATAAATTATAAATATTCTAATAGTGGTCCTATTTGAAGAGTTTCAAGACCGCCTTTCTAAAGCCACTACATTTAATAAAACGTTCACAAAGACAGTTATTCAATTTCATAAGGCAGCTATTTTACACATATACTTTAAAAATGTCTTAAAATGTCTCCGTAATTATAAATAGTGGTAATCATATCAATGAAAAAGGTTACAAGACCCTTTCTAAGCCACTGCAACTTTTTTTGTGCAAATGTCAGCTATGGTAGTAGTCTTGATTCTGCATCAAGTAATAGCTGCCTTAATATTAACCAGAGTATAATCCTTAATGTTTGTATAAACACTTACAATTGTATGAATTTAGAGTCTGGATTTTAGCATCAGTGTTGATTTGCACTTTCGTAAGATTTGGCTTTTCTTTCTTTCTTGTGTCTCGGTCTTGCTCAACACTTGCACGCAGACTTCCTCTGGGAGTGCTTTTTCTAGATCTTGAGTGCATCTAAGAATTCGCACTGAGTTTTACCTCCGCGTTCTGCGCAGTCATTGATCACATTGATGGCACCAATGTTGGTCAGGATTCCTTGGTATCAGGAAAATTTAACCAGTCGTACATCTTCCGTGAGAACGCCGTGTCTTTGCAGGATGCGTAGAGTAAACCAAGAGTCCTCATTGACCAAGTGTGCAAGAGTTGTTTGCTGAAGTAATGTTGTTTGGAATTCAGCATGCTTTGCGCTTTAATCCAACCCGCTCTGAGGTTTCTCTACATCTAACTGTGGGTTTACCGGCAGAGAAGCTGATCCAGCCAGTGCACCGTCGCTCATCTGTGGGAACTATTCACTAAAGAGTGAAGGAGCACACCAGGTTCCCCCACTCCCGCTCAACTACAAAAGTGATTGCTTTTTCAAAAGCTCAATTGGCACACTCAGGGATGCAAATTCGTCTAGTTTGCGAGAATCAAAATTACTGAAATGACAACACTTATAATGATTCCATGGGATAAATTGTTCTCATATCTGGCTGCTATAGAATCCTGCAAGACTCGATTCTCGATTCTCGTCGAATTTGCAATCCTTGCACTTGCTGAAAACCTCTGGTTCAACACCCTCAGACTTCAGTAACTTGTGAACAGATTGGGATGTCCTTATGCCATGGGGCATCAGTAGCTGAAGTGCAGGTCATCCACCACGAACTGTAGATCAAAGTGGCGAAAAGTACAGGTGTAGCCATCTTATTATCAGACTTAATAGACAGGTCCATGTTGGAACTGAACAATAGCTTGCGTGCATATGAAGTAAGAATCTTGAGTGGAAATTCCAATTACAAGTAATTGTAATATCTATTTTTGGAGAGGGGTTTCCTCCCAGATTCCCATGTAGAGACTTGTCAAAATAGATTTTTTTGTCGTTGGGATTTCCAATAATCATGATTATGTGTAGCATAATTGTGTTTTCAACTGAGCAAGTTATTAGAAAACTTTTGAAGGGGTATGAAATGTTTGACACATCACATACATTATTGACTTGTTTCCGAGTTTCATTATATTTAATTGTCTACCTTGGACCTTAATTTGTTGAAGACCTTTGACCTCTGTTGACCTTTGACGCCCTGTGACCTTTAACTTGAATCTTTGTTGACTTTCGTCCCCCTTTGAATATTCAAGAACAAGTCCATAATGAGTGTATGTACTTTGTTTTCAATGAACTATCTTTATACATATATGTTTTTAGAGTGCAAAGTTCACTTTACTTTACTACACTTTTCAATGGAGAAGCCCATTTTTGAACTGTCAAATGTCCTTCGTGGACCCATAAGACAAGCTCCCGATTTCAGTAGAAATCATAGGGATTATTTTTTGGGACAATTGGAACTGTTAATACTATGACAAAATTTTTAAAAACTATAGGGGCTAAGAATTGCACCCTAACTGGTATTACTAATAATATAATAGTATGTAATATTTGTAGACTTAACGTACATAATCAGTTATTTGTAAAAATATTTGAAATTTGCAGGAATAGCTTCAAAGTGAAGGATACGGTCCTGTGTAATTCCTCATAATTTACCTTTTCCAGCTGTAGAATTGACAAGAAAAGGCAGAAAACGGCAGTGGTTCCAATATACCATTCTCCTTCAATCATTGTTTTAGTAAGTGCTCCGTGTCGGACACTAATGACTAAATCTCCGATCCTGTCCTTATTAGGTTGCTTCTGGTCCTTAACATTTGCAGGGTATATTAGGATATCCCAGTACTGCTGTGACATACATTCAAAAATCTGATTTTTGTTATTTTTTTTCGATTTGCTTATTTAGTCAAAATCACGTGATAAGTGGGTCTTTAAAAAGCTTTAAATGATTTGAAACTGTATATTGGGCCAGTCCCAATCTCCTAGCCGTACCATGGCCAGGCTAAGCTAGGCTCAGGCCTAAATAATCAATACATCTTGGTTAGGCCTATGGATTTGGCACTGTTAGGCGATGTTTGGCAATGTTGTGTGGCATCTTACATTACTGTTTTGGCTGCTACTTCGCAACATAATCCTAAATCCCGATTTGTGACACAGATCGCTTAGGATACAGCCCAGTTTGTGTCGCGTGAACGAATGTTCATGGAGGGGCACATACTAGTCAAAATTCTTGTGTGTCAGTCTGTTGTGCCTGTCGTAGTATGACCGGATTTAAAACCTGCTCGCAGGAGAAACGTATCCCCGATTACTTCAAAACTTGATAGGATGATAAGGGAGGCTTTGCCGCGTATAGGTGTAGCTTTGGCTGAATTGTTTGCATATTCATGAATGTGCATTAGCATTTGCATATTTTTCAGACATTCGGTTAACTTTTTCTGACGGGCTCTGATGGGCCACGAACGCTAATCACAATTTATTCACACTGGTAGGGTGATAGAGTGAGGTCCCAAAATATTTGTTGTAGCTTTTGGCTGCATTATTTGAATATTCATGAATATTAATTAGTTATTTGGAGGTTTCAAAGTATGACAACACTTTCCCCGCAAGGCTTGTGGGCAAGTTTCTGGGCTTCAGTCAGGCGTTATAATGATGTAACTGGTGGAGGAAGAGGGTGTGTGTTAAAAGACTTCTCGACCTGAGTTGGGCATATTTCGGGCAATTACCATATGCAAATGAGCTAATTAATATGTCAAAAAATCAGCGTTAAATCGCTATATTTTTGAAACGGTACATCAGATTGCAAAATTCCTCACTGCACAAAAACCCCATTATGGTGCCGCTCTTCTTTGCCATTTGAAAGTTCCGGATACATGCGGGTAGGTAGCAAATGAGCTAATTAATAGGCATAATTGCTGTACGCTAAAATGGTAATTCGGATATGCAAATTCCTTGCTAACATGAAAACAACCTGTCTTAAATACATCTTGTGTGTAAATCATATTGAGGGGTCAGGTGGGATGTGGAGGGTGCAGGGTGGGGTTTGGGGTGTTGGGGGAGGGGGGAGGGTGGGGTGTGGGGGAGGGCAGGTGGGGTGTGGGGAGGGGGCAGGAGTGGGGTGTTGTGGAGGGGGGAAGGGTGGGTGTGGGGGAGGAGGCAGGGTGGGGTTTGGGAGGAGGCAGGGTGGGTGTTGGGGAGGAGGAAGGGTGGGGTGTTAGGGAGGAGGGGTAGGGTGGAATGGGGGGAGCAGCAGGGTGAGGATGGTGTTGGCGAGAGGGGGATGCGGGGGAAGAGTGGGGTGTTAGTGGCGAGTGGAGTGCGTCGGGAGGGGGTAGGGTGGGTGCGTCGGACATTCGGTCGTGTAGGATGGTCTCGGGTGGTGGGCATCGGGTACTCCTAAAAGAAAGAGTTGAAAAAACCACTCTAACAGAGTGGAAAGCGCACTCCAAAAAAGAGCAGCTTGCGTGACGCATCTTTAGAGTGAGATCCACTCTAAATAAGAGTGACAAAAAATTAACTATAAGCAAAAGAGTGAAGTGATTTTCCCCCCCCCCCACCTCCTGTTAGAGTGACTAGTCACTCTTTAGAGCTGCGGGGGGAGAAGGTGAAACTAGCCAAATCACTCTTTTTGAGTTGTGATTCTTTGTGAATTTTGTATGTTGGGAGTTATATTGTATTGTAGTAGAATTTCAAATACCATGACATGAATGAAGATTGTGGCGCATAAGTGGCATGATTCGTGGACAGCCTGCACGATTGTGGCAGGCATGACGTTGCATGATCATGGCTATTGAGCTCATTAGTGACATTGCAATGATGTTGTTCGTAACATGCACAGGCCTGTCCTCGCCTTGCGCAGGACTGAAGTATTTCCGGGGCGGTATTACGAGTGATATTACAGTAAATTAACATTTAAGTGCTCTCCCAAACTGTGTTTGCAAATGGCTATTGAATGGGACCGACACATACAAATACTCACCAGTAAAGATCTCTATGATTTCTCAATAATTTCAACTTCGGTCAACCATTTGCTGACGGTCTCGCCTAACTCGTCCGCCATGTTGTTCGAGAATAATCACACGATTTGCGGCGGTTCTGATTGGCCATTAGTTCACTCCGAAAAAGAGCGTTTCTCACTCTTTTAGAGCTAAAAGCAGTTCGATAAGAGTTCAGAGTGGGCTTCACTCCGAAGAAGAGTGGCATTTTGAGCCACTCGGTAACAGAGTGAGCTCGGTTAACCCTCGAGTTAAGGTGTCTCGCTGCATTTCTCGCTCTTTTAGAGCTAAAAGCCACTCGATTAGAGTTAATTTAAAATCACTCCGAAACTCAGAGTGATTTTTCACTCTTTCATTTTAAGAGAGTAGGGTGCGTTGGGGAAGGGTGAGGTGCATTGGCGAGGGGCGGGGTGGCCTCATGTGACCTTGTGTGACCTTGGTGACTTCGTGTGACCTAGGTGACTTTGTGTGACCTTTGTGACCCAATGTGACCTTTGTGACCTCATTTGCCAAACTTCATCATAAAGCAAGTGATCGCGCAACCAGGCGACACTTGTGATTCGAGAACCGCCTTGTTTAACGAGCGGTTGGTAATAGCTATTGTCAATAAACTCCCGCATGCACCTACACCCATTCCATCGTGATTTTGTACATACATGCACTATAAAGTAAAATCTAAAATCATAACACCTGGTAAATTTTATCCAGGCCTTTCAAATACTCCAGAGAGTTGATGATTTTGACCTACTTTTCATGAAAATGGACATTTTGTCTATTAACAGGTGACCCCTGGAAACTTTCCCCCTGATTCTTTGGTGATCCAGGGACCATTTAATTTAATGTGTCATCACATGAGTATATGTTATTAATAATATTATAGAAATCTTGAGGGAACCAGTCTCTTCTGGCATTTATATCAGGTGTTAAAATTCTATAACACTCTGGCATTTATTACTTGTGTTCATATAAGTAGAAGGTGGGATTCACAATCCTGTCCAGAAAGGGGAGGGACTGGGAATTAAGCTGGGCTTCACTCAACAGCCAAGCAAAAATGCAGCCCGAGTCCCAATTTTTGTGTCTGTGTTTGGCCAGAAAGTGGAAATTTTTTTGAGAAATGCATTGCATATCCAAAGTTTGGGTGTTTTATTGTGCTCAATAAAAAATGTTGTTTTTGTTTTGAATTTGCTTTATTTAGTTGCAACAAAACATCAATTTCACCCTTAATAATTTCTCAGCCTGTCATTTCCCAATCACAAGTGAAGTCAAATCTTTTGTAAGGCTTAAACTGGTCTAACCCTGGCCCTTTTGCTCATCCACTTCACTAAATTGTTCTCAATATATTAGTAATTCCCTATTCCCTCATATTTTTAGAGTGTTGTCCAGCAATTCTATGTTGGTATTCTCTAGAGCTACCACACAATGACATCATGTTTCAGCTTTAATGAAGTGGGGGATCATTTCCAACATAAATAGACATGTAGGCCTACAGTTTTCCAATAATATAATGGTAATGGCCAGCCAGGATTGTAGGTATTTTTGATAGCTGGTCTTAGCGCATGTTCTACATATTAAAGGACCAAATAGAGAGCTCTTGTAATAGCCTCATCCCCAGGACCTCAAATTAGTCAAGATATTGATGTCAGAAGAAGGGTTTAGCCTTGGACCTTGAAAGTAGTCAAGATATTAGTGTCAGAAGAAGGCTACCTTTATTATTTTTGCCTGTGATCAGGACATTGTTGCATCTACTGGGAACTTGCCCCCTCAAAATCACTGCGCTGGCTATGCGCCTGTTTTTTTCTAATTTACTCTGTTAGATCATAGGGCTAAAAGATGTTTGGTGTGAATGTCACGAGTAAAGAAGTGTCACTTTGGTACCATAATAATAATTTTACATAGTTTTACAAAATTTTTAGCTAATATTAAAACAGATTGAAGTATCAGCATGAAATTTAAAGATGGCTGGCAACTCTTTTTACTTTGTTGGTTGTTGAGAAGAGCGCATGTTATCACCATGGCATGTCTTTGTGTATTCATGCAAACCTGCCTACAGGAATCTTATAACATATTCAGACAAACTTGTTTGATAAACCACCAGTCAACCAATCACCTGCTTGGGTTCCCAGTATTATATTTAATCTCAAGCATGTTATGCATTGTCACTATTCAGTTCTTTTAGCAGATGATGAAGGACTTTCGCGTTAAAGAGCAAAAACAAAAGGACCGACACTCGCCATGTGTATGTAATTCCAAGGAGAGTTTAAAAAAAATGATGGGAAGTATTCTGGTGCTGATTGCGATTGTCCATGATTCCATATTAAGTGAGAGTTTCTTTATTTTGTTTTTTTTTTTGGAAGGATACCTTAAAGTAGACCGAGGACGGCAAAATAACAAATGCCATAAATATCTAATCTAAACTCTGTTTTGTTATGTTTTTTTTGTATAGTTCAGTAACTTTGTGATAGGCTATGCAATGTGTGAGTGCCCCCCCCCCCGACTTTATTTTGCAAGGCACACCGCAAAATAATTGGCTCATATAGCTTAATGACCTATTACCTGGTATAATGAGATGGGATGTGAGACCGCGGGTCACCGAGCAATATTGTGTGTCCTGGTGTGGGTCAGAACTTATTGTGGGTACTAATGTAATAATTATACTGACGGTCCCGGGGTACACGGTGAGATTATTGTAATCGTGTCGTAGACATTTCTGGACACACTAGCACGAGGTCAACAACACGGTTCATTGTGTAAGCATGGTAGTAAACTACGAAATGCGGTCACACAGCGATTTTGCCCAGTAAATTATGACAGTACCATGGTAGAAAGCGGCCCAACGATGGAAATTATCATCGTTAAGTTATTACGACAGTACTATGGTACAACGACGACATGTCGTCTTAAGTTGCGGTCACACGCAGCCTTTATTGTAGTACTACTGTAGTACTATTGTAGTAAACTACGAAAAAAAGCCTTGTGTGACCCCGGTCTGAGTTTTCGTGAAGTTCATTTGAAGATCCTAAAGCATTGAATGTCTTTATGGTAGCTTGCTATCTGTAACAAGTGCATTCGTGAGTCTGCACCAACAGCCATGTTCACACGGTTACAAAACTCCAAGGGTTTGAAACTCGGGCGGTGAAAATTTAATCCAATTATTTTACTTCACTCCAAAATGTGTCTACACGATGGCCAAAACTCTGAAATCATCCCCTTGACCATTGTCCCCGCTTCTCATGTCAGAGTGTAGACCGGAAGTCAACATACTGGAAGCCGTGGACTTTCCAGCGTGATATTCAAACACAGGAATTTTGACTTTGCGAGGTCACCTCCGCTCCGCCCACTATCCCCCAAAACTGTCCACACGGCACGACACTCCAAAACACTCCAGAGTGTTATCGGAGTTTGAGCTTCACCCCCAAGTTTTTAGGGGGATAAAACCCTGCCAGACCCTTGATAAAACTCTGGAGTGTTAAACCCCGAATGTGTCCACTTGGTCTAAAACCCCAATCGACACTCCAGAGTTTTGAAAACTGGAGTTTCAGCCTCTGTGTGGACACGACTAAAGACTTAGCTGATGCACATTTACAAGGTAAACAAAGATTCTGAGATACAAGAGATTAATTTTCAAATATTATTCCAAATGCATGGCTATGTAGGACCAAAAATACCCACACACACACACATGCAAGCACACACACACACGCACATACATACTCACGTATGCACACATGCATGCCCATCCTTAATGTGACAGTGTATCCATTGAAAACAGAGATTCCAAATATCCTACATAAATAAGAAACTGATATATGGTTATTACAGGTAATGTATTTCAGTGCATGATAAAGTTCAGCATAGTACTTTGCAACATAATGCAAAGTGCATAAAACTTTGTGCTAGATTATGTTTACCTTCCAAATTTTCTGTGAAGCCGATTCAGAAATTGAAATAGACCATTAAACTTGTTTTTATTGAGGATATGAGTAATGAGGTGTAGGCTTGAGTTGAAAGTAAGTGCTCTGACAGTGATTGTATTGGATTAGCTAACTATCTCAATGATCTGATGTATAATGTAAAAATATTTTAAACAAAAGATGTACAAAGATGTGTAACTCCACCTTTGATTATTTGAATGATTTTCTGTAAATTCCAGTGACTCATATTTTGCCACATTATAAGAGTTAACATAAGTTTGCAGATGATATGCTGTGAATTAGCCATGGCAACTTATTATTCACTAATGTGAAATTTGTTTAGATATTGACAGTAGTAAGTATTGAAGAATTACAAAATTTAAAGCTGTGGCTATTTTCATGGCCGTATGCAAAAAATATCATGTCACAAAAACAAAATATTTGCAGTACATTGTACCTTTAGCACAGTGCTGGATGGCTGACATTAGCTCTTCATAGCCGATGCCCTTCTAGGTAGATCTTCTTCTTAGTTCTTCCAGGGTAACCAGCTACCCTTATTATCGGATTTTGTTAGAACCCCGATGGGGTGATGGTTTAGCCGCCGACAACCCGGATTTGGGACAGGTAGTACTGGTTACTAGTCAGGTATTGGACATCCATTATTAAAGGTGCATTTCATGATCTCAGCAACTTCACTTTTGTTTATGGTTCACCAGATATCCTCCAGAAAAGGTTTTCAAAATTTTCAGTTCATTCTGATAGTGCATTTTTGGTCCCCCAATAACTTTAGTTGGCAAAGGGGACTATAGAAATTCCCTGCGTCCGTGTGTGTGTGTCCTTCCCACGCGATATCTCTGGATCTAAGCAAGTGTGGGTGTCCATCTTCACAACATAGATGCATCTCAAGTAGGTGGTGGCTGGGATGCAAAGTGGGTCATGTGACGTACGTCAAAGGTCAAATATGGTCAAAAATAGGGTCAAATTCGGTCAAAAATAGGGTTATATTGTTATACGCCTTGTAAACACGATATCTTTTGATCTAAGCAAGTATGGGTGTCCATCTTCGCACCATAGATGTCACCCAAGTAGGCGGTGGAAGAGTTCGGAGGTGGGGGCTTGTGGCATAGGTCAAAGGTCAAATATAGTCAAAAATAGGGTCAAATGTGGTAAAAATAAGGTTATATTGCTATTAACCTTGTATTTCTTTTGATCTAAGCAAGTATGGGTGCCCATCTTCGCACCATGGATGTCACCCAATTATACTTTGTTCGGTCTCGAGTTTGGGGGTGACAGTATGACGCGACTTTGCATTTGCACTAGTGTTTGGATTGTGCCGCCTGTGTTCATGTGTGTAATTCCAAGGTCGACGTGTGCGTTTATTGGGTGCAAAACCTAACACGCGCAGTGACGTCACCCCCAAACTTGAGATTGTTCATGAACAGAGTATAGTCAGTGGATGAGTTCGGGGGTGGGGTATGTGGCATGGGTCAAAGGTCAAAAGCGGTCAAAAAAGGGATTAAATTGCTATAACCTGTATCGATTGTGGCAGGATGATGAAACTTGGTGGGTGTGATCAACATTCAGTGCTGAAAAATTTGAAGGTCATTTAAAGGTCATGCAGAGTAATTCAAGGTCAAATGGGATTAAATTGCTATATCCCTTGTCAATTGTGGTAAGGTGATGAAACTTGGTGGGTGTGGTCAGCATTAATTGCCAAAAAATTTTGATGGTCATTTCAAGGTCATGTGGGGTCATCCAAGGTCAAATCCAAACACATGGTTGTATGGCCATGCCAAAAATTTGAAGGTCATTTCAAGGTCATGTGGGGTTATTCAAGGTTTGAAAACCACTATTTCCATCACAATCCACCCTGTGATCTTAGAATTATTTTCCCTCCATTTACTACCACAATGGGCGGGGGACCTTTGTAGTTCGAGAACCGCCTTGTCGTGTTATATCAAGGTGCTCCATAGTCCACTGTGTATGGAATTTCTGTTTATGGACCAAAAATACACGATCACAATCTAGAGTTGATCAAAATTTAATGTAAGATTAGGTGCACATACTACATTTATGCCACTGGTTCAGTATCTTAACAATTTTGAGATAAGTCAGGTGAGCAAAACTATGGATGACAGAATGGCCCTTGAAAGTTGGACTTTTGACCAGGCACTGGACATATTAACCAGAATACATGCCTAGACCCCCTAGGGAACCAAGTTTCCAAGACGTTTTATTCACAATGTCCTGTAAATCCATGACCAAGAACTTTCCTGTTTAGCAGGATTTTATCATCTTATTGTGACGGCAAAAGGCAGTGACAAGCCCAATGCTAGGATGGAAGTGACAGGAGTCGGCCCACTCTATAGTCAAGTAAACTGCCCAGGCAAGGGTTTCAGAAATGCGCTTCTTGGGAATGATTCAAAATCAAAAACAGGAACTGCTGTGAAGTACAAGTATCAGTTAAATCGGTCTCAATTTCTTGTTTAAATTCAAATTGCCCTTTATATTATTGCAGTGCATATTTGATCATTTTGCAACTCCAACTCGGCATTTTCAATTTTATTTCAGGGGTAGGGGAGGTGGGGTTAGGAGCCCAAGACAGGTCTTGCATGTAATACATCATAATGATATGAAGGGCTCCTTCACATGATATATCATAAAATAGATCGGTGAAATCAAGCCGGGGAAGGGGAGAGCCAAATTTCGTCCTGGTGACCTGCTCCACCAACAAGTACTAAAGTGCTAAACATGACCAATGTGTGTGTGAAACAGGCAAAAATCAGCCCAGTTTACATTAATTTAGACCAAATTAGACCAGAGTTGCTTGCAATCCTTAAAAAATTGGGGACGTAAATGCAAATGTTATCCCACTCCATCCTGAAATTTAGGGTAAGGGGCACCCCACTCCCCTGTTAACGGACAGAAAATACAAAATTGTGAATTTCTTGTAGAGATAATCAAATTTGCACCTCAGATTAGGCACGCATGCAGTACTAAAGTTAACAGAAATCTCAGGTTCTTTAGCCCTTACACCATTCACTATATTTTGCAAGCAATTACTACATACCACACAAAGCCAGAGAAAAACTGAAGTCTGCAGCCGGGAAGCGCCGTGCTGGGTCCGCCGGAGGCTCCGGGCAGGGCCTTGGTGCTGCTGGGGCTGCACTTGATGATGCTTACAATGTGGTGCTTGAGGAGCATGTTGGGTCCGAGGCTGAGGCACTTGACGCCCTACATCTTGAGGGCAAGCATGCTGCTGCCAGGGAGGCCTTGGGGGGGGGGCCTGACCGGTGGGAAGGCTGCCCCACCTGTAAGAATCAAAGGTGAAACAACTGAAGAGTGCCTTGACACGTGGTTTCAGCACTTTGGTTCTCTGCTTGGCAAGCCGGTTCGGAATGACACTGACCTTGATGGGCCTTTCTTCAGTCGCAGGATGGCAGACGCCCTTCCCATCCGGGCTGGGCCTTTCACTGTGGAGGAGCTTCAGATCTGCCTAAAGAAACTGAAGAACACCAAGACACCTGGTCCCCGACAACATTCCTGCAGTGGTCTGGAAGAATCCACTATTCCATGATCAACTGTTAGAATTTTGTGGCAGCACCTGCATGGGAGGCAGGCCAGCTGCCTTTTCAACATCATTCATCATTCCTCTGCCAAGGAAAGGCCGCCTCCAACAACCCCAAAACTACAGAGGAGTCACACTGTCACCGCTGGCCTCTAGGATCTGCAACTCCATGCTGCTCAACAGAATCACTCCTCACATGGATCCCATTCTCAGACGGAGCCAGAGTGGTTTTCGCAAAGGCAGATCAACACTGCCTCAGATACTTGCCCTCAGAAGGATCATAGAAGAGTTGAGAGTTTCCAAGAGAAAAGCTTCAATTGTGTTTGTAGATTTTTCCAAGGCTTTTGACAGTGTAGACAGGGATGTGGTGCTGCATGTTCTCGCCAGCTGCGCTGTCCTGGGTGGGGGCTGTCGAGGCGATTGCCATCATGTGTGATGACCCATGTAGCTTTGTGCGGACCATGGATGGGCCCACAAAGGAGTTCCTGATGACTGCTGGAGTCCTCCAGGGAGGTGCTCTTGCTCCCTGTCTCTTTGTGGTCATGGTTGATTACATCCTCAGACAGTCTTGACGTCATGAACGACGGGGGACTCAACATCAAACCCAAGCGTTCTGGACGTCACCGGGGTCGGCGTCTCACGGACCTTGACTACGCAGGTGATCTGGCTCTGACGGCTGATCTGGTATGTGGTGCACAAGATCTACTAGCATCACTTGAGAATGCTGCAGACAAAGTCCGCCTTCATCTAAATGCCAAGAAGACTGAATATGTGACTGTCAATGGGAAGGATGGTCATCGGCCTGTCTGCACAGCAGATGGTGGCCGACTCGGGGAGGTCAAGGACTTCAAGTATCTGGGGTCCTGTGTTGCCGACAGCGGGGGAGACTTCCTGTCGCGCTGGGGACGAGCTTGGAGTGCCTGCAGTGAACTACACCACTTGTGGCAATCTGGTATCTCCAATTCAACCAAGCTGAAATTCTTAAGAGCCTGTGTGGAGAGTATCCTGTTGTGTGGATCTGGGACCTGGGCCATGGGGGGGAAGCTGCAGGATGGGCTGGGTGGCACCTACACCAAGCTTCTTATGCGAGTACAAAACATATCCTGGCGTGAGCACAAGACCAAGTACAGATATATGGAGATATCCCTCCAATTTCATCTTCTGTAGCCCAACGCCGTGTACGATTTGCCGGTCACTGTCATCGTGCGATTGACCAAGTAGTCTCAGACGTCATATGTTGGAAGTTACCATGCCAAAACAGGGGTCGTCGCCCCTTTAACTACATTGATGTGATTGCTCGAGACATCCAGCATGATCCATCTGACATCCCCAACCTAATGACAAACAGGGACATTTGGCGCTACATGGTGAACAGCATCTCGGCTGCGGCCGTTAGATAGATAGACACATTACCACAGGCCCTAGGATGGTACACTACCAATTACCACAAGGTACCACAACTGATGTGCACAATCAAACAACTCAGTACCACAGAATACCAAAGTGACTGATGGCTGATGTGTTGAACATCCAATTACCACGAAATTGCCATGTGTGGTATCCTGTGGTAATCAGTTGTGTTAGGGTTAAAGGGGCATTTCGTTATCCACAGCCTCATACCCCCGATTTACCTCAAAGAAATTGAGATTTTTATATCATCGAAACCATTGGTCCAAGTACATGCCTAATCTCATGTGCCAATTTGATCTACTCCAGAAGAAAATCGTAATTTTGTATTTTCTGTCCATAAATGGACAGAAATTACTACAGGACAGCGTGATACAACTAATCTCTATTAAATCATATCACATAGTAGTTTCATAATCCATTGTAACTTGATATTGATGGTTGACCTTCATGACAAAGTTATTAGTCCTCCCAAAAACCACACATTGGTTGCCATGTGGGCAGTCTAATGTATACAATGTAGTTAGTGGAAGTCCTTCAAATCCTCAATACTATTGGCCCAGATATTTCTTATTTCTTTCCAGTTAAATTTTGTAAGTGAAGGAGGACCATGTTTCAGTGTAAATCCTCTGAAACAAGTAGTATTGAAAAAGATTTTATTCAATCTCAAAAACAATGAACAAGTTGCTTTGGGTGGGGACATTTTTGGCTTTATAAAATGCATTTTTAAAACAGTGGCATATCTTGGGGTGCTTTATTAGATTTATAATACTTTTACATGACAGTTCTAGAAATGTTATTTCTAAGCATATAGTTGAAGGTTACTTGAGAACTGTTTTGGCCTACTCTGTGGAAAAACAAAAAAGGCAAATCCTATGCAGTTTGGTTTTGCATATACAAATTATTTAATCAAATATGCAATAAATGTCAGTGGCAGCTTTTAGATAAAGCTTGCATGCATATGTCACAGGTGGCATTTATTGAGCTAATTGCATAATTTATTTAAAATTGGAAAATATTTAGGCCAATAACACACAAACAAACAAAACAAAAAACAACACAATTCCTATGCAGAATTGGTTTTGCATAAATTCCTGGTCTGAAGAGGCCTCCCCTGATATGAGGTGGCAGTAAATTTAATTAACAGAAATTGTAAACAAACAGATGAAAAAAGCATGTGCAACAGTTGTGCTAAATACCATGCATATCTTTTACAATTCTTTGCACCTTACCTAAATGAAAAGTTGAGTGGAGCTATAATTAAATAGTTGCCAGTCTGCCTTCACCTTAGTGTGTTTAGTCATTCATATCCTTTGTTGTGTTAGGTGTAAACCAGAGGGTGTATTGAGTCAATCCCACAATGCACCAGTTTTGGGAAATTTCACCTCAACAGGGTCATGTGATCCCACAAAACTCCTATTCTTAACACATAAAAATCCTGACTTCTATGCTCATTTTTGCCCATAAAGCATTAGTACTTAGGGAATTTTTAGCATGATTATGACATGTCCTGTAGTTCTTAAACTTTTGGAACACTTTTCATCCCTAAGTACTGACATAAGTTTTGTACAGTACAGTATAGGTACATTGCAATGCATTGTGGGATTGATTCAAAACACCCTCTGGGTGTAAACTGATGAATACACAGTCAGGCACTTTCCTACATAGTTGGTGGGTGTTGATTATTGCAATGAACCTACATAAGGGCATTATTTGCTCAATTACATTATGAATTAGGCTGCGGAAGGTTTTGGCATGTTGTTACTAAGAACAGAATGATTTTGGATTGTTACTTTATGATTCAACCATGGTAAGGAATTCACATAAAATACTAACAGAATTGAAAAGTATATTGAATTCATGTTTACAGAAACAGTTTAAGGTAATATATTTTTCATTATTAATAGTACAAATAGGATTGATTAGAGGTTAATGTCTGCATATTTTTAGCTTAGAGTGCATTGGCAAAAAATCAATGCATGCACGCTCAGTTTGATGACGAATAAATGGGCGAGTGCCATATGAGTTTGGTATTTTACAGTATAGCGCCAGACTTGACTCTATGACTTACACAGATCTAGCCCAAACACTACATAATGGTCAATTTGATTCTAATAAAGGGCAGTCTGTTGATTCTTAATGAGCAGTTGGAATTTCTCAATGACACAATGATCTAAGTATAGGCAACAATTTGCACAGCATGACTTCTCATTTCATTGTCAAGTTAATAGTTTAATGTTCTGATTTGTTTGCAATTAATTTTTGCAGATTGACTATGAAAACTGAAAGTGTACTATGTGAAGGTACAAGACTATATGCAGCAGTCAATATAACTAGGTAAGATTTATAAACAAATGCTGGTAATATATGCTTGTCAAAATCTTGTACTGGCTATATTATAACTCCTGAATATCTCAATCTCTTAGTTCTGCCCAAGAAGGCTTGACGGAATGCATTATGATTCACCTATGAAGGGCAATTTTGAATTTCATTCTTTTAGGGGTGTATGTGACCACATTGACACTTGGTAATGTCCAGCAATGATCTGATGGTAAAAACGACCAAAATTTATATGGCAACCATGATATTATCATAATTGTGTTCAACAAATCAAATAAAGTTCTATGATTGTGACAAAACTGATTTATATGATATAAGTGCTAAAAACAAGTTCAAATAAAATTAAGTTCTATGGATATTTAAAATAATATAAGCACCCATTTTAACGGTATTGTCTGATTTTTTTTCGTTTCTTGGTCATTTGAGGTCTGACCTGTTGAGACGTTGAATGCTGTTGTCAATAAGAAAGTATTGTAATTAAGTAATGTGCAAATATTAACACTAGCACAACCAACACTCAAGTATAAGCCTTCAGACATGGTAAATGCAAAGCTTATGGAAAGGCTATATCTTGTATGGATATACCGCTAGCTCCATGTATGAGTCTGCTAAAAACATTTGTTAATCATGTAATCTCAAAGCTTTCATCAGTAAGAAAATCAACCATGTACAGCAATTGGTTTATGTTAGAGTAATCGTAATTAATTTTAGCAATATGTCATCTGTCAAATTGTAACATGAATGGAATGCAAAGTGTTTCCGTAACTTTCACTTTCACTGATACAGCATTGATTTAATGCTGTTTCCATTGATAGCCCTATTAAGTAATCAGCAAGTGCCAGTTTAATATTGTGTAAGAGACTGTTTTTGTGTTCGCAATCGCGCGCAGTTATTATGCACAACACAGCACGGGAATCATTCACTGACACAGTTTGGTCTTTATTTAATAAATATATTTTCTACTTGTTTGTATTATAACTCCTCTCTGATTCCAAAATTTGAAGGCTCTTTTAATTTTATACTCATAAATTTATGGTTTTCTCATACTGGCAGTTGAAGCATAAATGACTACAACAGGGTGAGTCCATAAAAACCGCTAACAAATAATAAAATAGTTTAAGAATTATTTTTTGCTCAAATGTTTTGCTTTGGTTATAAAGATGGATACATAGCTTTCAGAAAACCGTTTATTTTGGTGCCATTTGACTTTAGAGTAACAAGTTATGCCTATTTTGCTGAGGACTTAAAAATCCTGTTGGCCGATTTTGAGTCCAAACAAAGATGCATCGGTTACATAGAGTAACAATGACTTCAGCAGCGATTTGAGTAAAACCATTTAACACACTCACAATTTATTTTTGTTAAACAAAGAAGGTGGGAGAAGTGGAGATTATAAATAATATCCAATATTACAAAAGAAATGCGAGTGAAAAAAAAAATTGTTCATTTTCCCAACGAGAAAGTCAGATAGGCTGTGTAAGGCCACAGTTTACTTTGGTTCGTAAGTTTCACATCAATTTCACCTGGTTTTAACCTATAACGAAACTTGGAGGCAAAGTGAAACCATAGAAGGTTTTGTATTCCCTTAAAAACAATGCAATATTGAATGTTAAAAGTTTTAAATTCCAATTTATTACAGAAACTTCAGCTTTTAATTTATGGATCTGAGTATGAACTGTATTTTTGGTTCAAAATACTTAGCTTATTATCTAAGATGTAAACAAAATCTCATGAAGCAGTTTCATTATTTCATGAACTGAGAAATTGAATATGGAGGTGATTTCAATAACTGACGCTTTTATATGAACATGGTATTTAATTTGTTGAGATATTTTACTTTAAGTATGTTACACACAATATTTTTTTTTTCAACTGATATGTGTTGTTGTCGAGAAAAAATGATTACCATCTGAAATGCAGTGTGAATGTCTGTGCTATAAGGAGTTCTGGTACCCGTCGTGTCAATCTCTCCACATTGGTATGGCTACAATCGCCAAACAGAATCTTTAGTTCCTCTCCCCTCAAATCGACTAGTTTCTGAACCCACAGTCCGAAAGACAACCAAATAAAAATTTCTGATAGCCTGTGGATTCCCCACTAGAACAACCAAGAAGCAAACATTCAAGCAAAATAACGTTTAAATAAATAACCTTTGAAGAAAAAATCTTTCCCTGAATGTAGGGTTTTTATTGGACTCACACTGTAGTGAATAAAAGTTGGATGATAGTCCTCCTGAGGTCATCAAAATGCATCACTATCAGGAAACTTTAAGAAGGCAAACTAATAATATTTACTCTCAAATATATTTCTTTCTGCCTCTCCTATTAGTAAAATACTGAAAAGGGCTAATAGATAGATCCTTGTCCTCTGATAATCTCCTAGGTGGACCACCTAACTGCCCGAATTATGGAGCGTTGTTCGGTTGGGTCCCACAGTCCACTTAGCTTTCATCAAGTGCCTTCCATGCGGCAGATGGCTTATGTACTTTTCCAAGAAACTGAAACAAAAATGCCTTGGTGATGCCCTTCCCATGTTGACAAATTCTTGAGGCCCTTTTACATTGCGGAATTGCCTTCATGCCCTTGCAATTTGAAGGCAATTTTTTTTATTTGGCCCTTTAAAAGAAAAAACTTCCTTGCCCAACTATACGGTCCTTATTTTGCACTTTGGATATCGCGCCACACATCAATTCATTGATACATAGAACGTTGACGATGTTAAATACATGTCAACTGGCGAAGAGGTTAAAACAAAAGAGTTATTCGTTCAGTTTATTCTGTTGACCACGATTAGGTTTTTAGAGAATTTGCAAATGAAACTCTGTCTCAATTGATGATAGTGCTTCAGTTTGATAGTTTTAAAATGTAGGTATTCTAACAACTAAAGCTTAATACTTTGCTAAAACATGGTGCTAATAACACTATAAAACATTGTACTATGTTCAGTTCTTGTGTGACCTTTATGGTCCTCTGTTAGTTTTGACATCACAGTGTGATACGGTTGAGCACCTGGATTTGACGAAATCTGGAATGGCGGCCATCTTGAAAAATAAAAAATAAAAGCCCCATCCTCCTCCTTTTTTTCAAAAACCCTGACGAGAAACATGTTTTTTATTTTTACTTGCCTAAGCAAAAAAACCCCAAGACAAATGATGATAGAATAGGCCTACCTGTCTGTCCTGCCTGCCTACGGCAAGTGTAGTGTTGCTAGGAAATCCCGGTAGTGGGTTCTGTCATCAGGGTAGAGGACTTAACACAGGTGCAACACCCACATACTTACATCTATACGAAAGGTCGTAATAGCTTTAATTACAAATCACAAAGGAAACTAAAACGCATATTAAACTAATTCTGTATAGTCTTATCACTATAATATGGAGCTGCTGGGAATACAACTTCTCCAGACCGACAAGGTCTGTCCACCGGGAGGCCTGAAACTCTTAGTTTCAAACTCTGGAGTGCCGATCAGGGTTTTTTGACTGTGTGAACGCAATCAGGGTTTTACACTCTGGATGTTTTATCAAGGGTCTAGCGGGTTTTATCCCCCCAAAAACTTGGGTGGAACTCAACCAACCTCGTCCTTTATGTAAGGGCCATTCACATAATTCTGATTTTTCCTGTTTAACTTTACTGTCCCGCGTTCGAAAATCGTCACCGCGTAAAGTTTAATTATTTTCCAGACTTTAATTATTTCACATTTTCCCAATAACACTAAATTTTTTTCCACCAATTCTTGCCCGATTCTCGGACTTGATTTTCGTATTCTTCATTCCCTGATATGTCAGATCGGTTTAAAAACAGTAGTGTCTGTTACATCTCCAGAAATGTCGCAACTAGATAAAGCGCTACTGTAGAACGCCACGCACTGCTTCGTGGATCAAGATGATGGTCTTTACGCACGCATTGTTATGTCCATGGAGTTCGTATTCTCCCTACCCTACCCGCACGTCATTGCATAAGATGTCGAACTGACTGTCTGCATAGAGATCTATATACGAGATACCCATTTCATCACTTTCGTTTTGATAACTTCTTTGATTGATCCAGCCAGGACTTGTTACCATAAAGTAATTAAATATCAGTCTTTGAAATCTAATAATGTTCTGAAATTCGGTGATAGCCACGAGTTTAAGAAATTAGACAATACGACATGAACAGAAAATTGGGGTGTGTTTGTGAGGTTGCAAAATTCGACTACCTCCAATGTTTCCCATGCAATATCTGATTGGACTCACAATGTTTTCAATGAAACCAGAGAACGCATTTTTTTGGTCACTTGGTTAAATTAAATATTGGTCTATGTTTTTCATGTCCATGACTAGTTAAGCATTACTGGGAAGGAGAATATGAATTTGGAGGTATGGTGTAACATGTACTTCTCCTTTGGGGCACTTTTCCAGATTTTTGGTGGTTTTTTCAGCAGAGACCAATGGAAACCATTGGTGCATTTGTTTCAATTGTTGGCTCAAAAGGCACCCCAATTCGGGGTGCTTTTGTGAAAATTTGTACGAGATTTGGTTGGAATTTTATTTAGGTAATGTCTGTCTGCCTTTTTGGGACACTTTTTTCTGAATTTTGGTGTACAGTAGGGTGGATTTTCAGCAGACGCAATCACCCCAATGAAAACAATGCCATTTGGGGGGTGTCATTTTGACATCTTTTTGCTCACGAGGCACCCAATTTGGGTGCTTTTGTGAAAATTTGGTACAGATGTTGGGTTGGAATTTTTGAGGTATGAGCCTTTTGTTTTCCTGGGGAGGTACTGTATGGTTTTTTAGAATGCCGCAAGCTCACCCAAGTATCAGCTAATTCAGTGTTTCTAGATACTAAGGGCAAATCTTCTACAACACAATTTTTGTTTATACGATCCATGAGTCAGAGAAACAGCTGGCATAATTAACACAGAATGGTTTGCTTTATTGTCATGAATGATTAATCATTTTTTTATTTATTGTTGTTTTATTTGTGTGTGTGTGTGTGTGTATGGATTTCAATATCTTTTGTTAGGATTGGCTTTTTTTTTTGGGGGGGTGGACCCCCCCCACCCCAACAGCTGTGCATCCTTGGGCGGTAATTAATTAGTATTTTGATCACAAGTGCAAGTTCTCATTGTACTTCTGTTTTTGATGGACCAAAAAAAATCAGGTTTCTAGTTGATATATGTTTCAAAACATCCAAAGGCAAGTAGCCTTACTAGTCCTACCACCCCTGTTGTTGATATAGGGAGGCCATGGTGACACAGAACATCAGTTTTTTAATATAGAATAAAGTTACAAATGAATGCTTACCTCAAATGTATTGGATAAGAACAAGTATGTTTAACATTAAGAACCAGGTCAAATTTAACTGGCAGAGAACAACATCGCCACCCAAATAGTATCCCAATTCATGACGCATGCTTATATTTAAGTCCGTGTTCAGAGACCGATAACCTATTTTTGCCAAAAATCAGGCATTGAAAAATAGATATTTAAAAAATAACATTTTAAATAGTTTTTACTAGCATCTCTGCAAAGCATCTAGCACTGCCAGCAGGGATGAGAATAGTGTAATAAAGTTAAACATCTTATTACCTTTAGTTTCATAGAGTCAATTCCAATATTGTCATATATTGCACTCCAACTTTGCTTTTCGAAATAATTAATATTAAATGTTACCTCGTCATATTTTGCAAACCTTAAACAGGAACCTCGTAATAATTGTGTAAGCCCTAATAAACAAGATTTAGTAATTTTTGTCATGCACGACCAGAAATTCAAAGCATGGTTTCATATGGACAATTCGATAGCATGGCAAGTTCAAAAGAGGTTTTGGCGGTTTTCTTTCCTCATCTGTTTGTCCATAAACCTTTCAAACGTTCTTGGTAGGTGGTCTATGACAATTCCAGTGCATTTTGAGAGACATTACGTAACCTAAAAAAATCTCCTCCTGATCACTTTAAAAGTAAAAATTTTGGCATTAAATTTATTTTCAAGCTTCAAGCATTTTCAGCAAAAGTAAACATGAGCAAATATATTTGCATGATATATATTATATCTTGCATGATTATATTATAAATGTATATTTGCATATAAACATGAAGCAAATATATTATTTGGTGGTTAGGTCTACAGGATGAAGTCAAATTGCAAATTTGAAAACAAGTGGAAACATTTTAAATTAAAAACTGGCTAACGTGGCAAAAATTAATCAAGGAGAAATTTTCTAGATATTAGCATAAAGATTACTACAATCTTAGCCAAAATCTTTTGGAACACGACTGCTCTTTTGCCCCGATATTTGCCGCATTTCCCTTAAAAAGATATATAGGAAATCATGGCAACTTGGTTTGGGAGGCTTGGAGCATCTCTATCCATGCACCCCCCCGCTCCCCACCAATAATGTTGGGTTGTTCTTGTTAGGTGCAAGAACAAATTTCAGGATTCAAACATGTCCAGGGGGGAGAGGGACATTTTGAATAGGCCTAGTACAAGTGTTCCAACACTTTTGGCTAAGATTGTATGCGTACTATTAAGAAAGATGATTTCATGATTAACTTAATTGCCTGTCATTTCGACTTAGATAAATGATATTGAAACGAACTTGTAACACAATATCGGTAAACTAAGATGTTTCTCTGATTATCAATTACAACACCTTACCCCCTGCCTTCCTTTAAGGGAATGGTCACTTTTTTAATCAGCATAGGCCCATACTTTCAAATTTCAATTGCGTTTTAAAGCTAATTCATGGGTTTAACAGCAATTGTAGCATATGACCATGGTGCTTTCCCGCGTCACAAAGGTCTTATTTTGTGTTTAACAACTTCCTTTTTTATTTCCTAAGTGTACAATATTACAACAAAAAAACAAAACGCAACTTTAAAAATGTGAAACTTAAAAAAAAGTATTTTAACATCGTGAATACGTTTCACATAGGGTTACGCTCTTTATTTGATACATAGGTTAAATTTTAAATTCCAAATGAAAATAACCGAATCGAAAGGGAAGGACTTGATTTCGAACCGCGAACCCACTGCTTGCAAGGCAGATCTTTTGCCTGTAAGCCAAATCGCTCCTTACATACGGATCATGCATTCGTTTTCAACCTAAAATATGTTTTAAATCATAATCGACGAACGTTAAAAAAACCAAATCCTACACACGTAATCACGATAATCCACGAACCCCATATTAACAATATAGACTGACAGGAGTCAAGATCTTTTTCATATGGTTTGCCGTGGTGTAGCCCCAGTTTGGATTTTGTAATTAAAACACAATTTTCAGAGATAATTTCGTCTTGAAATAAGAAATTTCCCGTTGATTTTCGATGTCATGGACAAGGTAAAATTATCAAATCCGTTTGATAAAGATCACTTCACGTAAACAATGGGTTGTTTTTCATACATCTGTTTTTCAAGTAAACTTGTAGCCCTACCCAATTTATCTTGGCGTGGTTTGTAGATGTGCCTTTATCATCATCATCATCATACATCCTCATCGTCGTCGTCGTCGTCGTCTTAGTCGTCGTCGCCATCATCATCATCATGTACCATCATCATCCCCATCATCACGATATGTAAAGAGCGAATGGCGTAAGCAAAGATCTCGCCTTATAAGCGTAAGTTTCGCGGTTCAAAAACAAGTCCTGCCATTTGGAATTCGGTTATTTTCCATTTAAAATGGTAAAAGCTTACCTATGTATACATCAAGCGCATCACCCTATATGAACGTATTGAACATGTAAAATTTTCATTTTTTTTTTCCTGTTAACGTGTCTACTAACTTGGTATTATTGTACTATTACACTTATAAAATAAATAGTAAGTTGTTAAACACAAATAAGACACTTTGTACCGCAAAGCACACTGTCATCGTCGTACGTCATCCTCATCATCATCATCATCATCATCCAGCAATCATCATCTCTCCACATGAATTCCACTCTGTTTAAATTCATGCTTATATTCATTATACCAATGCAGAAGGTGCGTCATGAATGTCTTTGGAGTTTTCTTGCTTATATTGAGAAATCACGTGTAATATATTGCTCCTGTAACACTCGGGGAATTTGATTGATTAATGCTTTTACTATTTATATTTTTCAATTTAGTATTATTAACACCCATTAAATCCAGAGCCTTTTTCTGTCTATATGGGACGACTTTGAGCCCAATATGCTACGAGTACATTTTAATTGACCACTCCCTAAGTTGAAACCGCTATTTCATTTGCCATGCAATGACGTAAGCCCATATGTTTATTGTATGTGAACCTGAAATTTCGTTGTAATAGCTGTCCTAATTAAGAAGTTATGAGGACCAATGTAAAATAGATGATGTTTTTTTTCACTACTTGCGCCCAACAATCTTAGCCAAAATGTGTTGGAACACGACTGCTCTGTTTTGCCCCGATATTTGCCGCATTTCTCTAAAAAAGATATATAGGAAAACAATATGTCCACTGGGGTTGGGAGGCTGGGAGCATTCTCTATATCCATGCACCCCTCCCGATCCCCACAATAATGTTGTTCTTTTAGGGTGGCAAGAACAAAATTTCAGGATTCAACATTGTCCAGGGTTGGAGAGGGGGGATTTTGAAGTAGGCCTCTAAACGTTTCAACACTTTTGGCTAAGATTGTAGTTGTTGTATTTTTTGTTGTGCACTGGAGCTGTTTGATCAAGGAGAAGTAGATAATTCTTGAATACTCAATTTAAACAGGAGTGGTGTTATTTCTACCAGTTTATAGTAAACTGTTTGTTATTTTGTTTTCTTCTGAATTCCACAAGGTCAGTCAGCAATGAATGCGGTGAAATTAGAGCATGACTTCTAATGAATGCCTGAGTTTATTCCCATAGTAATGCTACAACTTGAATACCTCAGTTGAAAGGGTTTTATTTTTCACAATTTGGATATAGTTTATGTGAATTTTGTCACATGTGTTGTATTTTCCCAATTTATGTATAGTGTTGGTGCCAACGTTTGACATCACATAGTGGGGAATAAGGTTTTTGAGTCCCAAAAATTCACAGATAATTAGGAATATTTTGGTCAGTATTTCCACCCTTTGGTAGTCCGTCCTTTATGCTGTTGCTTGACTCAGTAACACATGAAGAATTTAAAAGTACTTAAGGATTTAGGGCAAAATACCGAATAAGCATGGTTGGTTAAGAATTCAGAGACGGTTTTAGTTCATACCAGAGGATTAGGTTCCGGCTTTAAAAGCGATTCCTATATTGCGGAAACATTCAGTTAGTAGCATTAGAGAGTTGGCGGTCCAAGGTTGATTTGGAAATCCAACCATGAGGGCTAAATGTAAGGCTACACACAATAAGTGTGTGTATTGTATAGGGATTCACTGACTTTGAATAGCTACCAGGGACTTATTTAGTTTTATTAGACTCCAATTTTGCTTAGTCAAGTTTAATAATGTGGGGTTCACAGTACTTAAAAAACTGGAAATATTTGCCTGATTATTTTTAGCATTTTCCATTTTTAAACTGTTTTGCTTCAATTTGGTTGTTAAATTATTTATTTTGAGCTTTCTAACATAGGCCTATGTGTATTTTTATTTTTGTGGAAGCAGCTAGAAGTGCGAAAAATTAACTAGCACACAAATTTTCAGAGATTAACATACTTGCCAGGGTACTTGGTAGCAAGTAGCTTTTCCTTGCTGAAGAATATGTGGTATACAGTATAAGTATATGTTGAATGAAAAATATAAATCTTTACATCTTTACCTCCTGAGCAGTTGATTTATCAAATTTTTTGATCCATCCATACATGTATTTTTGAAGATGAATGCGGTTGATTTTGTTGTACCTGAACCATGCCTGGTCATTGTGTATGTGCCATTTTGGTTAAAGTTTTGTCAAACTACTTTTGAAGATTACAAATTGATTGTAATAAAATCTGGACACCGACAGAAGAAATACTCACCCAAGCTGCATTTGGGGTGTTGGCAGTTTGACCATAAGGGTCACCTAAGGGTAATTTCCTAAAAGTCTGTCATATTCTGTTGCTTCTATCTCAGATGTGATTTTACATATGCATCAACTGTAACCAGGGTCTTTTGGATGTTCACCAACTTTAAATCATTGGTGATTTAGGGGTCATATTGAGGTCAAATTTCAAACAAGGGGAAATGACAAAACTAGCTATACCATCATATTGATCTCAATGAAAGAAAAATAGTCAGTACTGACCATTTTCTGGAAGCTTTATTATGAGGTCAAAGGACAAAATAAGGTTAAACTTCAAAAATGTCCCAATTCTAATAGATATGCCATTTAATTGTGGATCAGTGGTCATTTAGGGGTCATTTGAGATAAAATAAGGTCAAATTTCAAAAAGTTGGAAACAAATATAAGAGAGGTGTGTTTAGTCAGTATAATTATAATATTCAAAAGTTAAGTCTTGTCCAAGTGTTAATATTTGAGGTGGCTATCCATATGACTTAGCTTGACCTGTTGGTCCTTTAAGATGGCCTATGACCTGCAAGTAATTTCAGATGGCTACCCATATGACATGAGGTCATTTAAGGTGTCTGTCTCAATATGACCTGTAGGTCATTTGACATTTAGGGGGAATGGGTTGGCGCAGCGTATCTTCCCTCGCCTTTCACCAATGTAGTCTCGGTAGGGGCTCATTCTCGGCAGCTTTATGTGAATTTGGTTTCTCGATTCATACTCGTTCCCGCAGGTTTTCTCCAGATACTCCGGTTTCCTCCTGATACTCCGGTTTCCTCCTGCTTCTAAAATTGAGCTACTTGGCGTAATCTGTTCTGGGACTTAATGACCCCTATGTGACATTTGACCCGATTTCATTAAAATCAAACAAAGGTTATCAATTCATCATTTCTCACATATGTATTCACCGATTAACTTCGTACTTGGTCATAAGAACCACTGGCCCAGGGCTCATATGAGGTGTCAACAGGTTGACCTCAGATGACCCATATGTGAACTCACATCACCAAACTTTAACTCCCGTTGGCAAAACGTGATGGCAGGCGACACGAGCGTTCTGGGGAACGATGTATGTTTTTGAAGAATTTGGCAAACATATACCATAGCAATAAACTGACATGCCAATATGTATGCAACATGTCATGAACCACACATTTTATAGCTGTATCTTTCAGCTCTCTGAGCAATATCTATTTTAAGTGTATACGGCTAAAATATGGTTTGTTTCATAGCTCCCATGTGCAATAGTAAAAATCCTACTTTAATTTACCTAGAGCTTTTTAATGTGAAAAACATTTTTTTTAAAAATCCCAGAAAGAAAGTAATCTTTTCTAACAATTACGGGCAAATGAATCAAATGATGTCTTGTTGAGTGTGAAGCATGCTTTGGTAGCTGTACCTTACAAACTCATCAGTTGTTGTCGACATCGTTTGGTGTCACAACCAGCCGCGCAGATCAGGGACCCCCACCCCCCCCCGGCAGGCGAGCACCGAACGGCCCCGGGGCCGAATCTCCGGCATTCTGCAAAATCAGCCCAATTTAGACAAGTTACAGCCTTTCAGCCCCCCCCGGTAATTCTTGACGATTTTTCAAATCCTGGATCGCCTCTGGTTCAATACCATTGCAAGATTTAGGTATTATTGTGAATCAAGATAGCTCAAAGATTATCTAATTAGAGCCGTTTGCAGGAAACTTCCCAAGTTTGACACAAAAACGAAGGACATGGAGACAACTCCGGGAACCTATTTACAAAACTTTGTCTGGACCCCCATGAACCACACCACTACCCCCCAGGACCCCCGCTGATGCTCATAGCTTTCGCGCCGCTATTGTGCATGCACATTGCGCACGCCGGCGTTAGAACGTTTGCAGTACAGCTGCGGTTTACGGATTGGCACCATTCAGACTGCGTGAATGCTATGACGTCACTCCTTAGTGAAGGCCGGGACGAAGTATAATCAGTTTGGAAAATGGGGCAGATTGTGGAATGGTTTTTGCACCTAAACACAAAAGAATAGCAAACTCAGGGGATGTAGTATGTCAATCAACAGTGGCAAAACCAAGAAGAAAAGAGTAAAATTGCAAAGTCTGAGCCGTAATCAAGCGGCGATGAAAATGACCGATTCATGTACGATCATGGGTATGATGGACAGTTTTAAATTTGGTGACGAATACATTAATCTGCCTGGACATACTCATAAACAGGAAATAAAGGATCTGATTAATTAGCACAGCTATTTGGAAGCCCAGAATGCTCAAAGGGCGCCGCCAAGAAGAATTAACAAAAAATGGTATATATTATAATAGATTCTTAAACAGCTGTGAAAATGGAAGCAATTTCATTGGGCTGATGCCAGGGTTTAATTCGTTTATTGAACACAGGTAGTACACGATGAGGTTATTGATGTTATATTACACCCGGTTGAAGAGCTGAGTTAATACTGGTTTTGCTTAAGTTGCGCGGCGCCCTTGCCACGTTGCGTTCAGTCGTTGCGTATGAATGTTGCGTTCAACGGGTTGTTCGCTTGTTGTTCACTGGGTGGTGGCAGGCCGTTTTTAGGTCGTCCGATAGGAAAGAGCTTATGGTAGCATGAGCCGTGTGGGTCTGCTCGTCGGCGTCGTCGGCGGAGCATTTCTTGTGGAACAAATAGCTGGAGATTATACGTCACCACAGGGCTGTGACGGAAACTTGGTGAAGGGTGGCGGGCTACAGGATTCTTGAACTATTAGATTTACATCAGTATATAGGCATTCTAAGTACCTAATTTGCATAATTAATAGCATATTTACCTGTTTCATGATTTTCATTGACACTTTTTGTGAACAAAATATCTGGAGATTCGTAAGGTCACACAGGTTGAAACGTGGTGGTGGAAGGGTGCGGGGCGGCTAAAGATCTCGAACTGGATTCGATGTACAAACAGTATATATATGCATTGTTAGAGTACATAATTTGCATAATAATAGCCTATTTTACCTGTTTCATGATTTTCATTGACACTTTTTGTGAACAAAATATTGGAGATCTGTACGTCACACAGGATTGAAAATTTTCATTGACACTTTTGGTGTGAACAAAATATCTGGAGATCTGTCCGTCACACAAGGAGTTGAACCTTGGTGGAAGGGTGCGGGGCACAGATTCTCGAAGACTGATCGATTTACCAACAGGTATAATATATGCATTGTAAGTACCTAATTTGCAAATTAATAGCGTAGGTACCTGTTTTCATGATTTTCATTGACACGTTTCTTGTGAACAAAGATCTGGAGATTGGTACGTCACACAGGGCTGAAACTTGTTGGATTGGAAGGGGGCGGGGCTTTACAGATTCTCGAACTGATTCGATTTACAACCGTATCATATGATTTAAGTACATACTTTGCATAATTAATTAGATAATTGACCTATTTTCATGTGATTTTTATGACACTTGTGTGAACAAAATATTTGGCGATCTGTACGTCACCACAGTGGTGAAAATTGGGGGACTCGAACTGATTTGATTTGGGGTGGACAGGGGTGTGGTATTGGAGATGGTGTGACAAGGGTTATGGGGTGGGGTCGGGGGTGTTGTTGGGGTACTATGGTCAAAGGTGTGTGTGGCGGTGGGGTTGTGATGGCGTGTGGTTGGTGTGGTCAGGGGTATGGGGTGTGGGCAGGGGGTCTGGGGGTGTGGTCAGGGGCTTATGGGTGGTGCGTCAGGGGTATGGGGTGTGGTCCAGGGGTTATTTGGGTGTGGTCAGGGGTATGGGGTGTGGTAAGGGGTATGGGGTGTGGGTCTGGCGGTATGGGGTTGTGGTTCTTGCGGTTATGGGGTTGTGGTTGGCGGTTGGTATTATGGGGGTGGGGGTGTTGGGGTGGTCTGGGGTGTTGGGTGTGGTCTGGGTGTGGTGGTGGTCTGTGTGTGTGTGGAGGTGTCTGTGGGTGTTGGGTGTGGTTGTGGGTGTTGGGTGTGGTCTGTGGGTGTTGGGCGTGGTCTGTGGGTGTTGGGGTTGTGGGTCTGGGGTGTTGGGCGGTGGTGTGTGGGTGGTCCATAGGGCTGGGGGTCTGGACGTAGGGGTGTAGTGTGGGTTATTGATAGGGTGGACCAATGCGGGAGGGTGTGGCTGTGTGGTTCGGGGAATATGGGGCGGGTGTGGTCTGGGAAGTTATGGTGTGTGTGGGTGTGGGTGTGGTTCTGTGGGTGTGAGGGTATGGTCCGTGGGATGGTTCAGAGGGTATGGTCAGTGGGTTTAATGTTCAAGGTATGGGGGTGTGGTCCGAGGTATGGGATGTGGGTCGGGGGGGTAGGGGCTTGTGGGCTGGGGGTAGGGGGGCTGGGTCACGGGGGTAGGGGTGTGGTCAGGGGCGGGGTGAGGGGTGGTGGTCAGGGGGTAGGGGTGTGGTCAGGGGGGTGGGGGTGGTAAGGGCGGGGGTAGGAGTGTGATCCGGGGTATTATGGGGATTGTGGTATTGGGGTGTGGCCGGGGTGGTTGTAGGAGATGTGGTCTGGGGGTATGGGGATGTGCCGCGGTATTGCCTAGGCTGACACTTGTGATGGTGTTGGTGTGGGTCCAGTGCTATGGGTGTCGGTCTTCTATGGTTCGAGAACCTTACATATATCGGACGACCTATTGGGAGAACGGTCCCGATTTTTGTTGTATTAAGCCATTAAGCAGCCCGAAGTGGTAAGCTAAAGTGACCTTAAAATGATTAAGCTGTTGTTAAGAATGAGAATAAGGGTATGAATTTAGGAACGGTACGCTCTTTCGACGAATGACCGCGACACAATTATTTTGCGATGGAAGAACTCGGCCTTCGGCCTCCTTCTTCCACTTAAAATAATGGTATCGCCTGGTTTCAATTCGTGTAAAGAGAGTACGGTTCCCAAAATGATACCTTTGTTCCTAATCTCAACCTCTCAAGAGCTTTGAGACATACCGTATCTTCTGTTTACGTACACAAGACAAGGTCAAACTTCTATATATATAGATCTAAAAACTCTCAAGAGCTTTGAGACATACTATCTTCTTGTTACTGTTACCACAAAGACAAGGTCAAAATTCTAATATATCATAGATTCCAACCTCTCAAGAGCTTGCGATATATCTTCTTTTTTACTTACACAAGTACAAGGTCAAATCTATATTATGAATAGATTCAACTCGCAGAGCTTTGCGAATACTATCACTTTTTTACTTACAAAAAAACAAAGTACAAGGTCAAAAACTTGTTCCTTATATAATAGCTTTTCAACCTTCTCAAAGAGCTTGAGACATAATATCTTCTTTTTTACTTACACAAGACAAGGTCAAACTCTACTATTATAAAGATCTCAACCGCTCGAAGAGCCTTTGAGACAATAACTATCTTCTTTTATTACTTACCCCACAGTCAAGGGTCAAACCTTCATATTAGACTAGATTGTCAACCTCTCAAGAGCTTTGAGACATATATCTTCTTTTTTACTTACACAAGTAACGTACAAGGTCAAAACTGTATATTATTAATAGTTCCCAACTTCAAGGCTTTGAGAATACTATCTCTTGTTTACTGTACACAAGTACAGGTTCCACTTCATAATTGGCCATGGTACACCATGGTTACACAATGAGGGCACCTAACGCATCCACTATTTTTACTCCCCATGCATATGAATAAAGATAAAGAAGATTAGGATGTGTTGAATTTTAATACCCATGTCCTTGCCTTCTATTGAAAATAATAATATGTTTAACATTAGCAATACTCTCCTTTTATTGCAAGGATGGCCCATAGGATTGCCTTGGTAGTGAGGTGGTGTTGTTTGTGTGTCTGTCTGTGTGTGTCTGTGGTAAAAATGTGACCCCAATTTATCCCTAACCTTAAAGGTGCGTGTTACGATGTCTTGGGAACCAGATTTACCTGGAGTAGTATCGATTTTGATATCAGATGAAAATAAGGCCATATTTTTCTCATTGTCGTTCTGAAAAATTTGAGCCCTCAAACCAATTTCATTGCCAAAATATGATAAACAAAGAAACCGCCAAAATTTATGGTTAACCATCAATAGTAGAACAGTAATGAAACGACTTGAAATGTGCATAGTACTTCTACCATCAAAACGGCAAGTGTGTTTCCCACGCGTAATTGATTGAGGTGTATGTGCAGCGCCATGGCTCTATATCAAGTAGAGAACAAATAGACAATAAAGTGAACATGCCACCTTAAGTGGTCACTATTTCACATACATGCACACATTTTAATGATAATTGATGCAAATGTCCTGGGTAAGTTCCCCACAAGGACCGACTCTCAACAAAAGTGGCTCAAAGGTCATCTAGAGGTCATTAGAGGTAATTGCCCCAAAATGGTAAAATTGCTTGGTGTATCCACTTATGTTGATTAATTTTCATGGCACCTGCATATAAGGCCTGTGAAAGTCAATGTTATGTTTTCTGTAACATTTTTTGCAAGTCATAATGAGCACTATTTTCATTTTTTTCATTATTGTGTCTCCTGCCCTAAGGCAGGAAGACACATAGGGATGCACTTTGTCACTGTTGTTTATGTTCTGTTGTTGTTGTAGTTGAATGTCTTTTTGTTGTTGTCGATGGCTGTTGTTGTGAAAATACTCAACAAATGTGGACAATTTTCAACTTATTTTGATTTATATGTAATCTACGTACTTAAGCTTTTCCTCCATACCCACTTTTCCAATATTCAGAATCAGGACATATTTCCTTTAACTCCTTTGATTTTGTATAGGTTCATCAAGACTTAAAAGTTGAACTATGGCCAAAAATTCCAGGAGGTCTTTTAGCAGGTTGCCGGTATTCTCAAATTTGCTTTCCCAGATAAAATGGCGACTTATTTGTAATGCAGCTAGTGTTCTTACATCCAAATTTAGAATTGAATTGGGTCTTCCTGTCCAATGCTGGTACTATAAAAACTTCTCATGGCTTCAATTGTCACAAAATTGGTATTTTCACAATTTAGTCGGTTAATCCATTTGAACCAAATAATGGCAGCTCTATGTAGGGTTTCTGTGCATGTCTGCAGGCACTTTGCATACATGCAGTATCTCAGGCAGGGTTTGTATTTCATTCAGGTTTCCCTTGTTGAGTCTTATATGGTCACTCAATAGGTTTTCCTTGCAGATTAGTTCTTTCTTTTGAGTTCCGATCAGGTGACTGTTTTAGGCTTACATATCCCTGAAGGTCAGGCTAAACAGGTTATAAAATAATGGGTAACATTCCATGCGCATTCCCTAGCTTGATAGATCTAGGGCAACACCTTGTTGTTTTTAGAAAATAGTCAAGAATCAATTACACTTGCCTTTTTTTTCAAAAAATGAGTTACTATGAAATTACTTGAGGATCCTTTGTGTATTTAATGATGCTTTGGACTATTATTAGCATGTCTGTGGTTAAATTTTGATCTGAAGAAGCCAGTAATTAAGATTGCCGATATTAACTGATATCCTGGTAACCATATAAAATTAAATAAGAAGACTATTTAGGCGTGAAAACTCATAAGTGATGATTTATTATTATGACATTTGACCGACTAAACAATGAAATAATTTTGCTTCAAGTATTTTTATTAATCTTTTTAACCCTAAACCATTCTCCCCATGGATGGAAGGAAAGGTAAGGGTTTAAAGGGCTGGATGGTAAAGAAGATTGAACATCTTGGGCTGGGAATCGAACCAGGGCCCCTGGCATCCCAGTCCCATGATCTGGGATGGCCAAGCCCAAGGGTGCCGCTGGCCCAGTTAACAATTTTTGTGCCTCATTGTGTGTTTATATGAATGATGTAACAGAACCACATGATTTGGGACTTTGTGTGTGTGTGTACACTGTTTACACTCATCTGACTGACCTCTCATCTGACTGATTGCAGCACCGCTCAGCCTCCGTAGGTATCAACATGTCCAACAGAACCACAGACAGACACGGGTGCACCTACCTACATGCACATTCACATAGACATACTCACACCCTACGGCGGTCCCGGTAAGTACGTAAGTCCTGTTTCTAAATTCAAAAAAAAATGAAACCAGTGTTTGAAAATTCTCAAGACTGGAATCATGTACCGAAAGGCATGGTTGGAAAATGGATTGTCCCGTAGAGAGTCGTGTTAACTTTTTCCGTGTTTGCGGGTCCCTAAGTACCCGACAAAAACGTTCAATTTTCACTCTCGAGTTTTTTCTATAGTTTTCACAGACCCAATTACGATACATATTTAAAACAACACATAGTAATGGACCCTCCTGATGCAAACTATTCCATACGAACCCCTCCGTTTTCCGGAGATATTTGGAAGATTTAGTTTCATTACACACATTCTCTATGACGACTATAACGTTATCTCTTGCGCAGTACCAATTTCGATAATATCGCATCTGTGTCACAGACTACACACTTTCTGGACGCCATAACTCACACACCCCACACAAATATAACATGTACATGTAGAGGGGGCCTCACAACATAACACACTCACGATCTTGGTTTTGATTCCATGTGCGAAGGCCATGTGCTATGTACTACGAATATAGAATTATTTTGCCCATGGATTGATCAAATAAAATAATTAAACGTTTTGCTCACAAGTACACCATTGCTTATGGTACTTAACCGACAACTACTGTAAAAGTGGTATTTCCTGTGTGTACTTTTTCCCACTTCTGCAAATTTTAGCATTTTCAATTGTTTTTAATTCACTTTTTCAGCTATCCTACTAGACTTTACCCAAAATAAACATTTTCCCCGCATGTTCTTAATTTTGTACTTGCTTGAAGGGCCGCGAAAAGCGCGAAATTAATAGATCGTGAATATTTTCACTTTAACAGTATCCTAATTTGTACATGTACCAGTACACATGGTAGTTCCTCCTCAAATGTGTTTCCAGGACCCAAATATTTCAAGGCTAAGTTATGGCATAGCTTTTCATTTGACAAAACAGTGTCAGCAGGGTGATCCATGTCACTCGCCACCAAGGTACCCTGACCAACTAGCAGCTAGCTAGCAATCAAATGTCACCCTGCTTACAAAACACCTGATCAAGCTGTCTGTCACTCACAACTACTGGCTGATTAACTGAGACATTTATTCGCTGAATTTGTACTAAAGCAATCTCTTGTATTTTATTGCTACACTTGTAACAGGGACAGTGAGCAGTAAACATCCCCTTTGGAAGTGTGTAGGCTGAGTGTAACAGCTGTGAGGCTGTAGCTTATAGACAAGCCAACTAACACCTTAGTTGAACTGGGGCCAGCTATGCATAATTGAAACAGAGATTACCATGCTGTATGATGATACAAAATGCCATAACTGATTTAAGCTGTACACTCAGACCATTGTTGCATCCGACCATGATACCCTCGGATGTCAACAAGTACGACGATTTGTAAGTATCATTTGGCATTTTTGTCTAATTGTGCTAAACATAGCTAATCAGAACCATGCAGAACCTGATTTGACTTGTCAAATTAATTGGACAAACACAGTAGCCGTGACCTGCATGGGACCTCCTATGTCAGGACCATGGGAATTTAGTATGTGGTGATGTGAATCATCAGCCATGCATGCGGTACTACTGGATGTAAATAATTCACGTTAAAATGAGCTTGCCCATTTTCAATTTTTAAGTTCAGATATAGGCATCTTCTGATAAGTATGCAATATAGGCCTTAACCAAATCAGGAGTATTCTATCGATGATTATAGCAATGCCCTATCCATTCCATGTTTTGACGTTCATGGTGACAGCAGAATAAATGTTTTTGTATTCCGAACACTTTTTTGCGGTATGATAGGTTGTAAGCAACGATACTTTAAACCTTTAACAAACTGAACATGTTTTAGATTCGGAAGTCAATGTTCCATTAGCCTGCCTGGAGTCTGTTTCACAATTGTAGTCATTGGTTGTATGTAGGCATTTTTTTATGTCATGATGTCAATAATAATATACTCCAATTTTATGTCCATGAACTTAAATTAACGTCCTGCCACTGGATTCTTATTTGGTTTCATCAAACTGTGATTAGGCCTACCTATGGAAAACAAAACAACAAATGTAGATGGGAGAATATTACTCTGAACGGAAACTCCCTAAATAATCATCCATTGGGTTTGACGTCAGAATCTTAGAAACATGCCCAAATACCATTTGTAATGGATCATTTACTGTCGTAGGAGGAGGAGTCAGTGGGCTGCTACAACTCTTATATGACCTTAAATGTTAGTGATATCATATCTTCCCTAATGCTGTTTTTTACAACCATTATTATGTTTAGAGTCATGTTAATTGCTGCTGTAAAAAATCTGAGCGATGCTTGCTGTTTCAAGGTGCATGTTCCCATCGTCTTTGAGACCCCTGATTGACTTGTAGATGAATTTCACCATCAAAACCAAAGTTTGTTTCCCATGGTCCTTGATGGGAAGTTGTGCAAGTGCCAGTCTCTCACTGAAGTAGAGACCCTGTCGGTAACCAACAACTTAAATCTTGTCCCATGTTCTTTGTTACTAAAAGAACCTTCAGTTTTGACAGAGAAAACCTGAACAGTTTGGAGTTTTGCGCTTGCACTTGCCTTATGACTTATTTTACAATGTAAGTAAGTAGGGGTGATCTATGTGGGTTGGACACTTGTGGTGAAGCTGCAAATGATCGATGACAAGCGAATGAGTTTGAAAGACACTTGACATGTTTCCCTTAGTCGTTGAAAGTGGCTAGTACTTTTAGCTATGGTACCAGTGCACTTATATATATAGTTCTAAGTAAAATGCTCAGTGTCATAACATTGTTAATATTGCTGTAGGCCACAGAAAAGTATATATTTCTGTAAAGGAAATGACCAAAATTTGATGTCCAAATTTAATCTGAAATTGTGAAAAATTGATTTGTTATTCTAATAAACTTATTTTTTTTTGTTATCTAAATCATCTTGATGGTCTGTATCTGGTTTTAAATGTCAAATATATATATTTTGGCATGACTTTTAAGTTAAAAAAATGCCAAATTCTTATAGCCCACTAGACTTTCTCAAGTCCTGAAGTTGACTTGGTGAACAAGATGGCATTACAATTTCATCCTCCAGATAGGTATTTACAAAGAAATTGCTGTTCCAAAAATCACCATTTCATAAAATTTGAGTACAACAGAAAACCAATCACTTGGTAACGCAATTGCCAACTTAAACTCTAATTTTAGAGGTGAGCTTAGATGAATGCAACTGGTTTCAATGTTTTTTTTCTTTCCAGTATGTTGTTTCACAGCTTTTGCTAAGGGTAAGGCTATCTTTCAGATTATGAACAGAAGAATGATGATGTGATCATGAATTGCCTTTAACTCTAGTTTTGGTTCATTTCACTAGTTTTGAGAGTATAACAAGCTGATTTACAATTGACTTACTCAATTACTGTACAGTGGGTTGGTATGTCATTTGGGTAAATTGTAAGCAAGATTTCTGGCTAAACATGTAAACATTCTTCAAATAACCAATGATGATACAATGATCATATGAAAAAAAATTCAGTTGTAGATGATTGTGCACCATCTTCCAAATGTCCCATACCAGTTCTACATTACAGCTTGGGAACACTGGCCAATACAGGTTTGCATCAGTGAGATCCCAGGTCCCAATCCCTTTTAGGGCACTTTCTCATGATTTTCTAGTTGTGTTTACTCTCTCACCTTTTCTGGATAGTGCAGACTCATCCTGCTTCTAGTATCAATTTACTTCCCATAAATATATATATGTTTATTTGAGAATTTTTCTAATGAGCATCTGGCAAACAGCAGCAAAGTGCATTGATCATTCTGCAGTGTATATCACACAGTTATGAAAAAGAAACTTATTTATTTTAACACGAGGTTCATGTTTGAATTATTGTAATAGATTTACTGTAAAAGTTGAAATATTTGCGCTACATTAATTTTCGCGCTCTTGGCGCACTTCTGAGCAAGCCCGAAATTAAGAACACACGAAAATGTTTATTTTGTGTGTAAGTCTACTTAGGAGCTCTGTAAACAAACAAATTTAAAGTCTGACTCAGAGATTTCGAAATATATATTTTAGTGTAGTAATTAAAAATAGTTAACTAGAACTAAAGATACTCACCCAAAATGCGCAATTCCAAAGTTAGAGATGAATCGAGGTTTTCGTTTTCACGCAGTTAACATTTATGTACAGTATAACAGTGCATAGGATACTGTGTATAACAAAATTTCCGGATCCGGAATTTTTAAACACAATCGTGATTTTCTATATGAAGGACTTCGATTTGAGCTTAGTTATTTCACACAGTGATTATTATGTGGACAAGCATTGTGTATATGCAAAAAACACAATTTGTTTGGAAATTGAGGGCGCCCTCCTCGGGAAATCTCTGAGTCGGCCTTTAAAAACGAGTGAAAATGCTAAAAATTGCAGAAGCGCAAAAAATTACACGTGCGGAAAAATGACCGCTTTTACAGTAGCTAACTGGATAGACATTCTGTCTTGCATTATGTCATCAATTATGTCTAAATTATAACCTGACAGTTACCAGAAGTGTTTTGGACCTGGGTCACACGAACGACGACGTCGCATTTACTACAATAAATTCAATGTCGTACTTAATTACGACATTGGATTATCACCATCATCAAATGGGGTCACATGAATTACAACTTCGCATTAACTACAATGTCGTAATTAACTACGAGATGGGATTATTACATTCATCTCACTGTATTTCATATAGCAGTTATACATGATTACAACGACGACATGCGGTCATACAGGTTTTTACTGCAGAACTTAATCCTCTACTACAATAAATTCCAACTCAACGACGGAATTTCTCATCGTTCACTTTTTCTAATGCGACGACGACATTATTGTAATAAATTCCGGTCACACGAATTACGATAGCAAAATTTATTGTAGTAAATGCGATGTCGTCGTTCGTGTGACCCCGGCCTTAGTGTAGTAGCATTCCTTGACTGATAACAGGCCCTATAAAGATACTATGATGTTCAAAAATAATTCTAATCTCATAAATAAATTGTACGCTTCTAATTTGACATCTATGTTAACATGTCTTTCGGTGTCAATTGGGGTATTTTTAGGTTAATGCATGTGCTGACTGCTGTATGTTTGTGTCTGTAAGTGTTTTCTATGTTTGTTGATTCAACAAGTTCATTTTACTAGGTGATGACAGTGCAGTGCAGGCTTGTCATATTTAGCAGTATAATGATCAGAAAAAAGGAAAATATTACTTAAAATCAGAAATCTGATAAAGAATATGAATACAAGTTTTTTTAGACCTGATTGTGTGCCTTTGGTCACATATTACAAGGAGGGCATTGGTATTTGCAGGGAACAACTCAGCCACTTAATATGAGGCCATAGACTAAATGACCAGGAAAGGTAATATGACAGCGTTCAAGCTTTGACTTACATTTGGTGGACAGAATGGTGGAAACTTAAAGGGAAAGATATCCTACTTAAAATACCATTTTCTAGGGTGAAACTTTGTGTAGAAACTGAATCTGAAATAAAAATGCATAATTATTAACTTGAAAATTTTTCCCATAGCACTGTACAGGCATATTTCTGCCCGAAGTCCTCAAATTTGAGCAAAAATCCGCCGCAAAAAAAAAATAAGTCCTTCAAAACTGGCACTCTCAGGGCTAAACAAACATAAACTTGCTCTAGAGGGAGGTCTTGGCTATAGCAAGTTTATATTTGTTTAGCCTTAAACCTCACAGTTTTGAAGGACTTATTTTTTTTTGCAAAGGCCTTTTTTTTTTCACATGGTCCTCCGAAATGTTAGGGGTAGGGGTAATTTTTTTTCAGTACATTCAACTTAGTCAAGTTTTATATCACTATTTAGCTATTGAAATACTGAACAAAAAGACACAAGAAGCATCACCATAGCTCATACCATTGAGGAGTTATGGCTTTTTCAATCACAAAATTGGGCAACAATTGCATTTTTTCCCAAATCAATTGTCACCCTGACCACCGAATTTCTAACCCTGTTACAAAAATAAAGAAATAGATTGATCCCATTTAATGATTTGAATATTACAAATGTACCCCTGTCACATGATTAGCATAAAGAATTGGTCACTACTAGGTAGTTTTCATGTTCATACACTCACAGCAAGTCAAAATTTTTGTCACCCGAAAATGGCCATTTTTGGCTAAAATTGGCCAAAAAAATGAATTTTTCTCAAAATCAGTGAACAATATGGGGTTTTAAGTGCCAAAATCTGAAAAAAAGACATTTTACCCTTAGAAACATTTAAGTAATCAAGGATTTTGACTGTTTTCACCCCTAAATATTTTTTTCACACCTGTGTCCGCTAAACGTAAGTCAAAGCTTGAACGCTGTCATATTCTCTAAATATCATGAAAAGTACCCTGGCAACTTTGTGGCCAAGTTTGGTGAGAACAGGCCACATACATTTGACTAAATGGTCACCACTCACCAGCCACACATTATGCATACATTGTTAAGAACAGTTATAATAAATCCACAGCAATATACTAAATAGTAATAATCATATTTGAGTGTAGATGCAATTGCCTGGTCCGTGGAAGTAAATTGCCATGTTCAAAATCAACCTTTTGAAATTACATTGCTTAGTAAGCCTATGTGCAAGATGGGTTTGAATAATATGGCCAGGGACAAAGCTTATTCAGGTCAGGTGACTTGATTTCAAATGTGCAGGGTGTAGAAATGTCTAATATTATTTATTTGAACAACAATTGAGTTGCTTGCCTTTCAGGAATTAATAAATCACAGATACAACAGCAGGCTAGGACATTCACCCAAACCAGAAATATTTCTCAAATAGGCTATGCCCATATAGTGCCTACTAAATATGGATCGTATCCAAGCTTAAGTCTCATTGAAATATTTTCATGTCATCACATTGGGGAACCAAAATATGTAATGATGCTTCCTTCCTGAATTTGATGTTCAGCCTCATTATTATGCCAAAAGTAGTATTATGTGGATGCTGTTGGTGTGAATATAATTTTATGTGAGCATGTAAGACTATTCAAAAGGGATTAGCCCCTGTACCCAACATATCCTTATTTCCAAATAATCTTGATACATTTGAGATGGGTTAATCAAATGTCATGGTAAACTTGCAGAAAAACTGAAGTTAAAGGGGAATTTAGTTGTATAAAGTTTTCATCTTGATTGAATAATCTTGACTTGATACCTCATCTGTAAAGTTTCATGGCAATATTTTAATCCGTTTTGATGCGAGAGCTAAAAACATGATTGTTGTAAGTGCCATAGAATACTGTGTAAAATTATAGTAGTTTTGGTCGACTACCGACTTCTACCAATAAAGTATGACTATGAACCCATGATGAATGTGTGTGTGTGTTTTTTTTGTGTGTGTATACTCATTTGTGTGTATGCATGAATGTAGGTGCTTTGTTTTTGCTTCTTTTAGAGGGGCACTACCTGATCCTCTGTCTCGTTAATACAACTTGTCCATCAAGGTTTCATAAACCTTGTATTTTTCTCAGCTCAACTGCAAATTTAAAATGTTTGGGCTGACTTCTTTCTTATAATGATGCTACAAGTTAAAATATGGGGGTTTTACAGTTAACAGAAATTATTTTGACAGTAATCTGTGCACTGTTTTAATGGATGCACACAAAATCACCACCCACATTGAAATGCTAAGTCAAATTCAAATGAAATTTTCTAATTGAGTGTTGTCAGTAACCTTTTCTATGAAACAGAGAAATTATTTAGGCTTATATTAAAGGTGCGTGTCCGATCGTCTTGGGACCCCCCTGATTTACCCGGAAGTAGTATCGATTTTGATATCAGATGAAAGGCCGTATTTTTCTCATTGTCGTCCTGAAATTTGAGCCCTCAATTCCATTTCATTCCCAAGATATAAACAAAAAATCGCCGTTTTAGTGGTTAACCACTTTATTAGCACGGTATTGAATAGGGCTTTGCAACATGCATTATTGTGTCTACCATCAAAACCGCAAGTTTGTTTCCCACGATACTTGATGGGGTGTATGTGCAAGTGCCAGGCTCTCATATCAAGTAGAGAACACAATACACATAAATCGGAACAACCACCTTTAATCTTTCCCTGAAGATGGCCAGCATACATTAGCGTTAAAAAAAAACATGCGCTTGGCCGGATTGAACCAGTGACCCTTGTATTACTAGCATGATGCTTTTGCCAACCAAGCTATCAAGCCAGGGTTGGTAGAGGAGCGATAGAAGCAAGTAATACGAAGGTCGCCGGTTCAAATCCGGCCAAGCGCACATTTTTTTTCAACACTAACGTGCACTGTCCATCTTCAGGGAAGATTAATAAATATACATCCTCGTCTACCTGGAGAACTAAGTAGTTAAAATGTCAAAATCATAGAAATTATGTTGTAATCAGGTGGGGCAACTTCATAGGCCAAAGCAAATGTTGTATTTAATTTTCCAATGTGGCATTCCTATTTTTGTTTTAAGACAGAAAAAGAAAAATACTGCCGGTTCTTAAACAACCTTTTCTCTAACTTTATTATTATTTCAGAGCAATTGAAAAAAAAAAACAATTAAGTGACAGAAAAAACTCCAAGAGGAAAACAGAGATTACATTTTGGAAAGTTTTTGAGCAACCCATTTTTTACCATACCGTAATTTAAACTACAGATTGACAGACCATGATATTATTAAGGTCCACAAAATCACACCGGTTCCTCCTAAAACATGCCTGATAAAAACGAAGGCTGGGCGGGTATCACTGAACATGAACGTCATCCTTTAACTATCCTACGCATTCCTAAATTTATGGTACAATTGGGTAGAAAGGATTTGTAATTGAATCTGCTTTTGGGCTTCGGTTAACAGATCAGAATTTGCCTTTTTGGAGAATGTACCTTATAATAAAATGTAAAGTAGTTAGAAATTTATGTTGGTCATTTGACATAATATTTTTTCTTATTGCATGTTGAATCCTTAATTCTGTCATATAAGTTTAAGCATTGCATTGTATCTTATTTTTAAAGAAGATAGCTAATATTAAATCTCACAAGTTATTGTTTTTTATGATACATGCATCTATGATTTATCGATTTGCCAATTTTGAAACCCTTCTTCATGGCAGGATCAACCTTTTTATATTTCAGATCAGAAAAATGTGTGCCCTGGACATCAATTGGATATTTTTTGCAACGTGTTTCACAAACTTATATTGGGCCTATGTGGTGCAAAATGGTGGGGGTTGCTTGACTTATCCCAGATTTTATAACAATTCTGATACAGGAACCTCAAAGTCAAGGGGACCGTCCTTTGTTATTGTCATGTCGGTCTTTATTTGGTACTAAGCGAACCTATCTGGCGTTCTTGGTCGTTGACATCTCAACAAGCGCTTTGGTTAAGGGTTAATTTGCGGGGTGATCGATTGTGATCGATTATTGACTGACGTGTACTAGATGCCGCGATTGTGACACTGTAGTGCTGGCTCGTGTCATATAAATGGTTAATGCCGATTTAGCTATCATTTGTGGTGTTGAATAGCAATTTCTATAATACATTGTAAACAACATAAGTTACAGTTACAAAGTTAGTTCTCTCATATTAATCAAATTGTATTTATCGCGATTTCGTTCTGAATGGGGAGAAATACCAAGGGATTTAATCTTTTGACCTCACCCTTACCAACAATATATATAAACCTTAAATGCACTGTATAAATTATGAATGTGTTCCGCCTAAAAAAAAAACCGTTACTAGTAACAAAAGAAAAGACAACGATATCACCCTGGATTACACGAGGTTTATTAGAAAGTATCAATAAGAAAAACCAGTTGTATAAACAATACTTACCCTCGCCAAGTATAACAAGACTTCAAAATTTAAAACATACAGAAATAGGTTAATCATCATAAATGTGTTATTCGTAAAGCAAAGGGGAAACCAGCTTTCTTCCTGGAATGGACGTCACCCAAAATCCCAGTGTAAAACTTTCAAAATGCACCATACAATTATCTGGGTTGGCAACCCACCCCCTTACCCTACGACTTTTTTACGGCATACCCTATAAACCCCGGCTAAGGTGCTACATCACATTTTTTTCTCTAATAATGAGGATGAGAGAACGATACCTAGAAGATTTTGACGACGTTTTCGGCATTTTAGCGCATCCGAGGAAAGTTCACTGGGGGGGGGGTGGGTCGGGGGGGGGGGTGGTGGTACGGATATTTTACAATTGTAAACCTTGTTTTATTGGGTGTTAAGTTTCAGAACTTTTCAATCGTGCGGAAAGAGAGCTACCATTTCGTCAATTGGAGTGATGAACTTTTCACGTGTAGCCTATTCGTCGGAGTCTAACTCGTGATTTGTTAAGAATATAAAAAAGTAAATTTAGGATATGTCATCATATTAAGTGGCAACATTATAATTGAAATGTGAATGTTTTCTTTTCCACAATTAGGCCTATTTGCTTTTAATGGTACTAGTATTAACACAACGTCTCATTTTGTGGAGTTTGTTTCTTTTAAATACCGCCGTGTTATCTGTGTTACGTATACTTTCACTACTCCAAGAATTTACAGGCCTATAGCGATGTTTGGATAGTTTCAGAGTGGCTGGACATATTAAAAGTTATCCATGGTATGTTTCATTTCATTTATTTCATCGAATAAAATCATGATACAATCATATGATATACAGATAAATCACAGTACATAAATGTGAAATAATTATACTATATAAGAAGACATATATCACTTAGCGTTTAGTTTTAAAACGCATTACCAGAGGCCTATATGTTTCAACCTTTTTCAACTTGATTCCGTACGACTTAGTTGGCTTCACTGCGCTTTTTTTTGTGCCCGAGTACGCTTTTATACATGGATGCGAAAGCCACAAAATGTTTATCCACCGGCACCACCAATTAGGCAGTTAATTTATCGTACGAAATTGATACCACTTCCCACTATTGATTGAGCCATTTGAAGAAGTCGCTAGGCATGGAAGTCGAAATGCTAAGAGGATTACTTTACCCAGAAGACGGACTCCTGCTTATTAACAGATAAAGAATAGCTACTTACATACAAAGGACGGTCCCTCGACTTGGAACGTTTTGTGTTTCTATCCATCTCTTTATAGTTGATATTGTGTTTAAAGAAGCTTTTGGTGATTCATAGTCCCTTTGTCACTCGGACTAACCATAAAAAGATTAAATTTTGACATCACCTGAAATGCTGGCAGCTCTTAAAGTTGTTTTGTATGTGAGCCTTGTGGAGAGTGTGGCCCACTGTTGGTTATCTAGAAGTATGAGCCTTAGGTGGCTAGAGTCCCCAGTTCTATTCCTGGCGTTGGCAACTCGTTGATCTTTATTAGGTTCTTAGTTCTGATTTAATCTGTATGGGCTATTGATAATTAGAAATCATTCTCCCCCGTGGGTTCGTTGACTTGGGCACTGATCCGTGATACCGCATCCTTAGGAGGGGATGTTAAGCCATAGGTTCTAGTACAGAGAGCCAAAACCTGTTACAGATCCACAGTCAGTTTCGAAAAAAGAATAGGGTGATTACCCTTGGCTGTCCCCATTTCGCCCCGGAAAGTAAAGAACCAGTGGAAATAAGGCTTACTGTAGAGGGTCCCTTGGACTATCCAGGACCATTGTTCCAAATAAATAAAAATCAAAAAAAATTATGGAATTCTAATGACTCGCTTCTGCTAAGAAATTTGGGATGGTGTAATGGTAACTATGTGGCATGGCAATATATGAGAATTAAAAAAAAATGGAATTATGCTTTTTTTTCCCCAGGTATTTGTTGATCCAGAAATGAAAGAGAGGTTGCTCTAAAATTGTGAAATCCTCCTTTTGTATCAATTGCAATAAAACTTTTTCCGATTTTCCACTTTCACTGTCTTGTTTTAGCTCTGGCTGCATTATCCCATTTACCGAGAAAAGACTTTTTATTGGCGACATCAAGAAAATTTGGGCAACAAAGTCATTCACAAGGGTCACGTTCATGACTTCAATTTGAAATGATGTGACGTGGTGAGAGTAGTTTACACAGGTCATTCCCATTACCTGTTCCTGCACTAGCTTGCAAGCTCTTGCAACAAGGTTACAGAACATTTAGAGGGCTCAAGGGAGCCTTTCCTCCCTCTGGTTAAGGACTAAATTAGGTTCATTTGTAATGCTCAAGGTTTCAATGAAAAATACTGACAATATTGGACTGTGCAATAAATTAACCACAATTTATTTGCTAAATTTTGCACTAGCAGCTGCCAAACATTTTATTGGCTATAAAAAATCACATATAAAAGAAAGGTACGATAATGTGGTCATTTAGAATGGCATTAAGGGAGTGTGGTCCGGTTCTAGGGGTCTACATGGGGTTAAAAATGACAAGTGGCGGACACGGCCTTATTATCCCGCGAACTTCGAACATGTGCAGACTCTTATCGAGCGACGGACATTTTCCAAAAATGACGTTACGTTCGAGCACGCGACTTGGGGAAAATGGAAAATTAAAAACCGACGAACGACTTTCATAACTTCCGTTATCTTGACACGCGGACCACACAACTTGTGGGGGGGAACCAACCTTACAAGCCAGAAGTATAAGGACGTACGAAAATACCTTCCAAATGCGATATTCAGGCGCGGCCTGGAGTCTTTTAGTTTTACTTATCCTCAAGGACGGTATCAGTAATATGTGTTAATCATTTTTTAATATCGGGTTACTAATTCATCTCTGTAAATGAAATTGTTGCTATAACTTCGGAAACTTGACCGGCAGCTTACCAGCAGCCGAGCCGGCCCGCCGCCATGATTTATCTTTCATCTTGAAAATGACAACAAATTTGAGCCATTAAAACACATTATCCCCATTTAGAGAAGGTCAAAATCTGAGTTTGTAGTTTTAAATGATTTGTCTCGCCGACTTTGTTCGGCAGAGGACTTAGTAATCACTGTTGTCTGTCTGTCTGTGGTCTGTCCGTCTGTCTGTCTGTATGTCTGTCGTCTGTGTCTGTCCTGCTGATGTGTGCCTGACGTCCTGTGTTCACGGGCTTGTGTTAGAGTATCTGGAGTCCGTAAGGGCATGATGATGAACTTGGTGGAAGAAGAGGGGTCCACGAGTTCTGACCTGATTAGATTCTTGGGCGTAAAAATGCAAATTAAGTATCCTAATTCGCATAATTAACGAAAATTTTCCCGCAAGGCTTGTGTACAAGTTTTTGGGAGTTCCGTAAGGCGTTATAATGATGTAATTGGGGGATGGGAGCGGGCTGGAGAGTTCTCGAAATGATTAGATTCGGGCGTATTTCGGGCAAATTAAGTATGCAAATGAGCATGCCTAATTAAATGCAAAAAACAGCGTAATTGGTATAAGTTTGAAAGGGTACATTGGATACGGAAATTCCTTCACTGCATGGTAGCCTATCATGGTGCGATATCTTTTTTGCAATTTGAACGTGTGTTGATACATTGCGGATTAGGTATGCAAATAAGCTAAAAATATGGTCATTACTGGTATCTTGAAACCGTACATCGGATAGGCAAATTCCTTCGCGAATGAAAGATTACTATGCTATGCATCTTTTGGGTGACTCATAATTGGGTCAAAGTGCATGTGGCCGATTAAGGGGCATTTTTTTGATAAATGATCTAATTAAATATGAAATTGTGTATCATGAAATTGTACATTGGATATGAACAAAAATTCTTAGCTACATGAGACTTCTATGCCGTACATTTTTGTATGAATCACAATTGCGGTCAAAGTGCAAGTGGATCAAATAAAAGGGCATTTTGATGCACATTGATCAATTAAATATGCGTAATGCTGTATCGCTTAAATGGTAATTGGATATGCAAAATTCCTTCGGCTACATGAGACTACTATATGGGAACATCTTTTGTGGGAATCATAATGGTGGTCAAAATGCAATGTGGGTCAATTAAAGGGGGCATTCTTGATTATTTAAAATTGCAACTAATGCATAAAATGGCTGGTCCATTTCAACAAAATTTTCTCAGGTTGTAAATGGTTCAGTGTGAAAATACTACACCTTCAAACAGAATTTGATTCAGGAGTTGTTTACCCCCCTTTTACACTAAATTAGGTTGCATGTGTTTATGGCATTATCTGGCTGTTGTGTATTTGGTGGTGTACTCAAAACAGGTGACAAAACACGAAGACCTAATCATAATTGGGTCAAAGTGCATGTGGGCCAATTAAAAGGGGCATTTTGTGCTACAATTGACCTAATTAAATATGCACGTACTGTATAGCTGAAACAGTACATGGGATAGGCAATATTTCTGTGTTACACGGAGCAGGGTGGGGTGTTGGGGAGAGGTTGGGAATCACCTAGAAGGTGGGGTGTTGGGGGTAGAGGTGGGTGTTGGGGAGGGGTGGTGCGGTGTTGAGGGGTATTGGGGAGGAGGGGGTAGGGTGAGTGAGGGGTGGTTGTGGGGTTGGTGCAGGGTGGTGTGTTGTGTGGGGGGGGTTGGGGTGTTGGGGAGGGGGTGGGGTGTTGGGGAGGGGGGGGTGTTGGGGAGGGGGGGGGTGTTGGGCGGGAGGGAGTGGGGTGTTGGGCGAGGGGGGTTGGGTGTGGGGGGTGGGGAGGGGATGGGGTGTTGGAGAGGGGGATGGGGTGTTGGGGAGGGATGGGGTGTTGGGGAGGGGGTGGGGATGTTGGGGAGGGGGAGATGGGTGTTGGGGAGGGGGATGCGGGGTGATGGGGGGGGGGATGGGGTATGTGGGTTGTTGGGGAGGTGGGAGTGGGATGGTGCGGTTGGGTGTGGGGATTGGGGGGGGGGTTTGGGTGTGGGTAGGGGGATGGTGTTGGGGGAGGGGCATGGGCTGTTGGGGAGGGAGTGGGGTAGGGAGGGGGGTTGCTGTTGAGGCAAGGCCGGGGGACGGGGGAGGTGTGTTGGGGGGGGGTTGGGGGTTGCGAGGAGGGAGGGGGTGGTTGGGGTGTTGCGGCGGGTGTGGGGAGGGATTGGGGGTTGTTGGGGAGGGGGTGGGGTGTGTGACGGTGTTGGGAGGGGGTGGGGTGTTGCGGTGTGTTGGGGAGGGGTGGGTGGTGCGGTGTGTTTGGGAGGGGTGGGTGTTTGACGGGGGGTGGTGGGGGATGGGCGGGGCGGGGGGGAGAGGGGGTGGAGTGTGGGGAGGGGGGATGGGGGAGGGAGGGGTGGGACGGGAGGGGTGTTGGATGGATGGGACTTTGTGGGGGGGGAGGGAGGGCTCTCATCCAACTTCGAAGGCGGGTGGGAGGGGTGGGGGGTGGTGAGGGCGGGTGTTGGGGAGGGGTTTCGGGGTTGGGGTGTGGGGGGGAGGGGTGGGGGGTGAGGTGGTGGGGTGTGGCAAGGGGGTGGGGGAGGGGGGGTGGGGTGTTAAAGGTGTGGGAAGGGGGGGGGGATCTGCGGGGTGTTGGGACTGGGGGTTGAGGAGGGGTGGGGGGTATGAGGGCTGTTGGGAGGGGGTGGGTGTTTGAGGGGTGTTGGGGGAAGGGGGGGGGTGTTGGGGAGGGTGTTGGGGAGAGGCGGTGGGGGTTGTTGAGGGGTGTTGGGGAGGGGTGGGGTTGTTGTTGAGGGGTGGTGGGGGGGAGGGTGTTGAGGGTGGTGGGGAGGCGGTTGGTGTGGGTGTGGGAGGGTTTGGGGGGTTTTGTTTGGGTGAGGGTGTTGTGGGGAGGGGTGGGGGGATGGGTGGAGGGGGGTGGGATGTTGAGGGTGTTGGGGGCGGGGGGTGTTGTCGGTTGCGGGGTGGTGTTGGGGAGGGTAGGTGTTGAGGGGTGTTGGGCGAGGGGGTGGGGTGTTGCCGGATTGTGTTGGGGAGGGGGTGGGTGTTGGGGAGGGGAGGGGTGTTGGGGTAGGGGGGATGGGGTGTCTGGGGAGGGCGGACTGGGGGGTGTGGGCGGGGGAGTGGTGTTGGAGGCGGGATGGGGTTTGGGGAGGGGGGGGATGGGAGTGTTGGGGGAGGGGGATGGGGATGGGGAATGTTGGTTGTTGGGGAGGGGGTGGTGGTGGCGGTTGGGGAGGTGAGTTGGGAGGGGCTGGGTAGTTGGGGAGGGAGCTGGCGGTATTGCGGGTGCTTGAGGGAAGGGCGGTGGGGTGTTGGGGGTGGGGTGTTTGTTTTTTGAATTTGTTTGTTTTTGGGAAGGGGGATGGGGATGGGTGTGGGAGGGATGGGGGTTTGGGGAGGGTGGGCTGGGGTGTTGTGGGTGTGGGAGCGGGGTGGTGGTGGTTGTTGAGGGGGTGTTTGGGAGGGGGTGGGGTTGTTGACCGGTGTGTTGGGAGGGGTGGGGTTGGGCGGGGGAGGGGGGGGTGGGAGGTGGGGAGGGGGGGGGGGGAGGAGGGGCGGGGGCGGGAGGGTTTCCTGGGGGGTGGGGGGGGGCAGGGGGGGGGGGGGACGGATTGTGGGGGGGGGGGCGGGGGGTTGGGGAGGGGTGGGGTTGTGGTGTGGGTGGTGTTAGGAGGGGGGGGGGGGGAGGGGGGGGGGGGTGCAGGGGGTGGGGGAGGGGGGGGGCGTGGGGGTGGAAGGGTGGGCGGAAGGGGGGGGGGTGGGCAGGGAGGGGTGGGGGGGGAGGGGGGTGGTGAGGAGGGGGGGGGGTTGAGGGTTCCGGGGGTTGGGGAGGGGGTGGGTGTGTGAGGAGGGGGGTTGGGGAGGGGGTTGGGGTGTTGAGGGCGGGGTTGGGGAGGGGGGGGGGGTTGAGGTGGTGGTTGGGGGGAGGGGGTGGGGTGTGGCGGGGGTTGGGGAGGGTTGGTTGGTTGCGCGTGTTGTTGTGGTGTGGGGAGGGGTTGTTGTCGGGTTTGTTGGGGAGGGTGTTTGTTGGGGGTGTTGGGAGGGGTGTGGTGTTGCGGTGTTTGGGGAGGGTGGGGGGTGCTGGGGACGGGGGTGGCGGTGTTGCAGGCGTGTTGGGGGGGGGGGTGTGAGGTGGTAGGTGGGGTAGGGGGGGTAGGGTGTGGCGGGGTGGGGGGATGTTGGGGAAGGAGGTGGCGGGTGTTGAGGGGGGGTGGGGGAGGCCTGGGGGGGGGTTGCGGTCGGTGAGGGGGAGGGGTTGAGGGTGGGGTTGGTTCGAGCGGGGTGTGGGGAGGGTGTTGGGTGAGGGGTGGGGTTGTTTGTGTGGAGGTTGTTGTGTGGGGATGCGAGGTGGGGTGGTGTTGCGGCGGTGTTGGGGAGGGGGTTGGGGTTGGGTTGTTGCGGTGCTGTTGGAGAGGGGTGGCGGGTGTGGGAGGGGTGGTGGAGGGGTGTTGGGGAGGAGTGTGGTGTGGGGCGGGGGTGGTGGGAGGGGGGGGGGGGGGGGGAGGGGGGGGGGGTTGGGGGATGGGGGGGGGGAGGGGGTGGGGTGGTGCGGGATGCCGACGGTGTTGGGGAGGGGGTGGCGGGTTGTGGCAGGCGTGTGGGGAGGGGTGGGGCGGGTGAGGGTGGGGAGGGTGGGTGTTTCCCCTGTATTGAGGGGTGGGGGAGGGGGTGGGTGTTGAGGGGTGTGGGGGAGGGGTGTTGCGGAATGTTGGGTAAGGGGGTGGGGTGTTGCAGTGTTGTTGCAGAGGGGGTGGGGTGTGCGGTGTGTTGAGAAGGGGTGGGTGTTTGCGGGTGTGGGTGATTGGGGAGGGGTGGGGGTGTTGGGGAGGGGTGCTGCGGGTGTTGGGGAGGGGTGTTGCAGGGTGGGGTGTTGCGGGTGGTTGGGGGGGGTGGGTGGGGTTGAGGGGGGGCTGGGTGGGAGGGGGTGTGGATGTTGCTGGGGTGTGGTGGATGTGTGGTGGGGGTGTTCGAGATGGTGAGTGTTGGGAGGGGGGGGAGGGTGTTGAGGGGTGTTTGGGGAGGAGGGTGGGGTATTGCGGGGTGTTGGGGGGATGGGGGGTGGGGTGTGTGAGGGGGTTGGGGAGGGGGTGGGGTGTTGCCGTTGGTGTTGGGGGAGGGGGTGGGGTGTTGAGGTGTGTTGGGGAGCGGGTGTGGGTGTTGAGGTTGGTTTGGAGGAGGGTGGGTGTGGGGTTGCGGGTGGTGTTGGCGAAAGGGGGTGGGGTGTGAGGGTGTGGGGAGGGGGTGGGGTGTTGCGGTGGTGTTGGGGAGGGGGGGGTGTTGTTGTGAGGTGGTGTGGCGCAGGGGGGAGGGGGGCGGTGGGGTGGGAGAGGTGGGTGGCCGGGGGGGAGGGTGGGGGGCGGACGGGGATGCGGGGTTGGGGGGGGGGGGGACGGGCGGGGGGGGTTGTGGTGGGGTGGGGGTGGTGGTGGTGTGGGGGGAGGGGAGGGGTGGGGGGGGGGGGGGTAGGGAGGAGAGTGGGGGGGGGGGGAGTGGTGGGGGAGGGGGGGGGGGGGGGGGGGGGGGGGGGCGGGGGTGGGGAGGGGAGGGGGGTTTGTTGCGGAGGGGTGGGGAGGGTGGGGGAGGAGGCAGGGGGGCGGTTGCGGTGTGGGGAGGAGGGGGGTGTGGAGGGGTGTGGGGAGGGGGGGGGGTGAGGGGGGGTGGGGAGCGGTGGGGGCTGGGTGGGGGCGGGGTGGTGGGTGCGGGCCATGTGGGGTGTTGGTGTGAGGGTGTAGGGGTGGGGTGTGGAGGGGGGGGGGGAGGAGGGGGGTGTTGAGGGGTGTGGGGGAGGGGGGGGGTGGCGGTGGTGGTTTGGAGTGTTGGGGGAAATGGGGTGGGGTGGTTTGCAAGTGTTGGGGAGGGGAGTGGGGTGTTGCGGGGTGTGGTTGTGGGAGGGGGGGTTGGGGTGTTGGTGATGGGGTGTTGGCCATAGGGGTGAGGTGTTGTAGGGTATTGGGGAGGGGGGTGGGGGGCTTGGGGAGGGGTACCTGCAATCCTCCACGGTATCTGCTTGCACAACTTCTTTGGGAAAACTCACTCACTGTACAGTTGCAATCTGGTGTGCTGCTTTTTTGTCTACGCTATACGCGAAAAGCAGGCGGACTTGTGGTTCGAGAACCCCGCCTGTTTAAAAATAATTTGGACTTATTTAAATGAATTACCCCTGTTTGTTTGTGTTACTTACTAATTAAAATATGAATGCTGGATGTTCCATTCAATACACGGGGGGAACTCAGCCTGATGAGAAAAAGTTTGTACCATCATTCTTAAGGTGGCTATTTACTTAAAGGGGCCATTTCGCTGATCCTCAACCTCGTCCCCGAGTTACCTCGAAAAAGTTGAGATTTTATCATCATAGAACCGTTCGGGCATTAGTAATCCATGTGTACAATCTACGTGCAAATTCGGTCGGTTACCTGATAAGAAATTCACGTTGTATTTTCTGTTGCCGTAAAACGGACAGAAAATACCGCACAGTGGCCTTGGGAACCGTGGGAAACAGTATTTGCTCATAACAAAACCCGCAGGGTCAGGATCAACTCAAATTTGGAATAAGCTTTCTCAAAGGATTCTAGTGAACCATGAATAAAACCAGAAGTGTGGAATCACGAAATGCCCTTTAAGCAATAATAATTATTGTGATTAAAAATTACTGTGAAAGACAACACAAAAAAAGAGATTTAAGTCGACTCTGTTTGTGAGTCATGTTTTATTTGCAACTTGATTACATTTTGGATCGTGCTAGGGATTGTTGGGAATCACGCGACACCGATAAATATGATGCAAATTCTTCGGGAAATCCCCCTCCGCTGCAATATTTGTTGTCAAAATACCTCATTGTGCAAATGTCGGGTTGGTCTTACTCGCATACTCATAACACCTATTACTGACATAGCATGTAAAATGACAGCAGAAAGAGTTTACCCGGCCCATCAAATGCACTTAGCAACACAAAATCAATCCGCGCACTTGCATTGAAGACAGTTATTTACCGATGTCTGCTACACATTTCTGATATCAATATCATGTTATTTCGACGTTCTTTTTCAGCGCTTATAATATGCACACGTCATTTGGAAAAACAACAAAACTTTACATGTCAAAACGACATCGAAATGTTATGTTCGGTGCTTAGCATTGGACACATCGAACAGGTGCAAATTCGCAAACTTGTTCGTTGCTCGTCCTGTACACAAGCATAAGGCTTAGGCTCTAAAACATTGTCGGACATTATTAAAATTGTACCCAAAAAATAGCTCCAAAGACTGGCGATGATTTAATTATCATGCCATGCACAACGTTTTTTTTTTAAGACGGCGAGGCAAGAGATTCCTAAAACAGAGGTAATGTACGTACTTAACCGGTAGTTTCAAATGAGTGGAAGTGACGATGTTTATAAAGTTAAAATGTATCACGGGATTTTATCGCAACTGGACTCTTATAACTGAGTCTACCCATTTTCGTATCAAATGGAAGTAAATAATGCTAATTTATCAAACTCTAAAAAAACAGAGCGTGGCCAAAAATCGACGAATAGAGCTCTATAAATGGATTTTCCTGAACCAATTGTAGGCAGAAAAATTCAACATGCGATGCCAATAAATGATCCGACATCCGAAGGCACACAATATAAAGATCGACACGCGCACTTGAGCTGGGCTAAAAAGCGACCCGCGACACTCCAAGTGCGCTAAAATCGCGACACGGCGACAATTTGGCAACCCATGTCGGACCCCTAGTTCTGTTTGGGGAAGAAGCAGCCCACACAAAACAGTATTGGACTTTGAATCGGTTCAACCAGGATGATACACCGGGGTCCGCGAGTGAATGAGAGGGGTATGTGAGGCTAACTTTTTAAAACATAAACAATTTTCAATTTTCATTTTAAAAAATGTAGAAACCGATCTTAAAGGTCCATGGGCCCCCAAAGCTAATAGCCTCGTCCCCAGGGACCCCAGATTTTCCCGAAAGTGGTCAAAATTTTGGTTAAGAAGGAAAGAAAGCTACTATTTTGTCATTTACCTGTGAAATTTAGGGCTAAAAAGATGTTTGGTTGGAAGTCATAAACGAAAAATGTGCCCCATTTTAGTCGGACCAAATATGCAATTTTAAACAAGTACTCTATGGGGCTTACAAAATCACGTTTTAGCCCTCATCAAAAACAGATTGAAAAATATCGGCGCAAACTTACAGATTTGGGTTTTGGGGTGAAGTCCATTCTGTCAAAAATGAAGATTTCATATACTTAAATTGGGCCATCCCCCTTTAATAAACGCAAAGGAGTCCTGGTCATTTACAATTGTCATTTAAATGTGATAGTGAGATTTTAGAGATTACAAATACGCGCATATGCGTTTTTGATATGAAAGACGGCTGATAATGCATGGGTCTGTACCATATTTTAGGCGTGAACGGTCGACGAAGGCGGCCCGTTTACGGACGATATGATTTTTGGCCCTCGATGCTCGACTTGCCTCTAAAAGATCAAGGGGGACAACATAAGAAATGTAGGTGTATTTGGCCCTCAAGTAAGGAACTTTCAAATTAGGTTTGCATTCTCTGGCCATCAGCTAATGTAATTGAGAACCACCTGCATGATAACTCATTCAGACATTCCTAAGTTAAATTGAGTTGAACTTTAATAGAACAGTTACATTTTTCTTCATGGGCACTTTCATTCAAAAAATGATCTTTTAAAGTAGAAGCTTACCCACCAAAACCTAATGACCAAGCAAACTTTTTTTAAAGGGCAACGCATTTTTGGTCAAGTAATACAATGAAAGTTAGGCAATTATTATAAGAGAGACAGTAGCTAAAAATCCCGCTAAAAATAGCCTTAAAGTGTGAGAGCACAAGCAAACGAACAAATCAAGATACCCCCTTCATATCCTTAAGTGAATAGGCTATAGTTGAAACGCTCAAAATGCTAGCAATCTGTTCCTGGTTTGAGAGTATCCATTCATTGATAATGACTTGGATAGATTATTAGCCCCATGTGCCATTAATTGGTAAGGTTGATCTATGTTGCAATTGGGGCCCTGCTCGTGCCATGGCAATGAGTTGATTAAAAATAGCTAACTATTAAGATCAAGGTCTCAAGGGGATCTGACTTAACTTGGTTTTCAACAGTGGTTAGATAAAGATAGGCATCAGAGATTATCGAAGCTTACCTCTACTCAATTAGTACAGGGCTGTTGGTTATGTCATTTGGGTAAATTGTAAGGCTTTTGGGAAGATTCTGGCTAAACATGTTTGTAACAGTCTTCAAATAACCAATAATGATACAATGATAATGATAAAGCACTTTCTTTTCAGCTGTAGATGATAGTGCACCATCTTCCAAATGTCGCACACCATTTCCACACAATTAAGCCTGGGAACTCTGACCAGTACAGAGTTGCATTCAGTGAGATCCCAGGTTCCAATCCCTTTTAGGGCACATTCTCATGATTTTCTAGTTATGCTTACTCTCTCACCTTTTCTTGATAGTGCAAGACTCATTCTGCTTCTAGGATCAATTTACTTCACATTAAATATCCTAGTTTTTAATTCCATAAATATCTCTCAGTTATTTGAAACTTGGCTAATGAGATCTGACAAACAGTAGCGAAGTCATTGATCATCCTGCAGGTATACACCAATTTATGAAAAAGAAACGGTATTTATTTTAACATGAGGATCATGTTGGATTATTGTAAATAGATTACTGTAAACATTATTTAATTTACTGTAAACATGGAAATATTCGCGCTACATTAATTGTCCGCTTTTGTCACTTCTGAGGGCAAGCCCAAAATTAAACGAAACATGAAAAAGCTTATTTTGTGTAAGTCTTACTTAGAGCTTGGATAAACAAAACAACTTTAAAAAAGAACAGTGAAAAAATGCTAAATATTGGAAGTGCGAAAATTACATGTGTGAAAATTACACTTTTACAGTAGCCTAACTGGATAGGTATTCTGTCTTGCATTATGTCATCAATAGGTCAAATTATAACCTGACAGTCAGAAGTGTATTAGGGTAGTAGCATTCCTTGACTGATAACAGGACCTATAAGATAAATGATGTTCAAAAAAATCATTCTAATCTCATAAATAAATTGTACGATTCAATGTGACATCTATGTTAACATGTCTTTTGGTGTCAATTGGGGGATTTAGGTTAATGCATGGGTCAAATGCTGCTATGTTTGTGTCTGTAAGTGTTTTCTATGTTTGTTGATTCAACAAGTCATTTTACTAGGTGATGGACAGTCACAGACACCCCTTGTCATATTAAGCAATTACAAGCAATATAATGATCAGAACAATATTCAAATAAGAAATCTGATAAGAATATGAACTACAAGTTGTGGTTTTAACATGATGGTGTGTCTTTGGCCCTCATATTACAAGGGAAGGCATTGGTATGTGCAGGGAACACTTAGCCACTTAAATGGGCAAGACCAAGATAACCACAAAAGTAATTTTCTCTAATATCAGAAAAGGATACTGGCAACTTGGTAACCAATGTGGTGAAATAGGCCACAACATTTGACTAAAGGTCACAAATATAAGCGCCATAAAACAGTGGGGGGATGGGGAGGACGCCCCTCCCCAATTCCAAAAAAGACCCGAACCCCCAAAAAGGGCTAAAAAAAAGCGTCAAGAAAATAGATTTGCGAGTGGAGTTGAGACAAAAATAAGTTGATTTTTTTCCTTGTTTGTCGTTAAAAGGTTAAAAGGTGGTGAAAAGGCCATTGGCAAAATTGCGATATGATGTGTCCGTGTTATTAAAAAATGTGGTCTGTGAGATGTGGGGCAGTCATGAATTTAGTACAGTTTTAAAACATTGGTGAAGTGTTGGAATCTCTTGGTACTCTGTACAATCCCTCTAGAATTTTGTTTTTCAATCAAACCTAGTCACTAAATGAGAGTTTACAACCAAAATTTCTAAAGTGAAAAAAAATGCAAAGATGTAGAGATTGCTGTACCTGTAATTCTGTTAAGCTCAGCACATACCTCAATTTGTTGCATCATACTTTGTATTTTTTCGCCCCAATATTTTGTAGCTAGATGAGAAAAGTTAAGGTTTCCTAGTAGCACCCAAATTTAAGTTTAAAAATGATGGTGAGTTTGGCCTGGTCAAAGCTGAGGATCGCTTTTTCCTTTAATTTTGCAATTAATACTCTAGGCACCAGTATGTCTCTTTTGTTAAGGTGATTACTTGGTCTTATATTGGGCTATTCCAGAATAATTTTAATATGCCCTCCCCCCCCCATAGGAGAGATATGAAAAAGTTGATGCCGCTGACCATTTGGAAAATCCCTCACAACAATACCATGGAAATATATGGAAATCCTGGAAACTGTTGTGTGTGACAGGGTGAGGATAGGAGTCCAGATCAACAAAAATGGATTTCATCTAGTCATCCACCAATTTCCTGGAATTCCATTACAGAGAGGAAAATAACCCATAGAGGAGTAGTGTTCAAAGATAAAAAAGCTTGGAATGTGTTCTAATTCAAAAGTTTCCTGGCATTCCAACGAAGACTAAAAACTTTGAAGTGGTCAAACTATTTTTTTTTCTGGAATTCTTGGCCCTATCCTAGACAATTCTATTCACAAATTTATATGGAACCTGTCACTGCTTTTGATGAAATTATGGGATATCTAAATACTCCCATAATGCTACCAAATTTTTCTGTCTCTTTTAAATCAAAATAAAACCTGGATTCAAATTGCCTTAGGGGAGGGTTTGAATCAAAAAGGATTCCTGCAATATATTAAATTTCTATATACGTTGGAAATAAGGTTTTCTCATATTGTGGACAACAAGTTGAACATTCCCAAATCATGGGTTTTTCAATGAAGTTAATAGCACAAAGCAAATTTACAGGAAGGAGTGCGATTGAGTTTTTTGCATGGAAAAATCGTGAAGTGGTAAAAAAAACCAGAAAAACACGTAAAAATTGACCTAAAACGCTTCTTAAACAATCGGGGTGAAATGAATAAGGAGTTTTGCGGAAATTTTGATAAAAAAATACTGAAAGCAGGAAACAGCCTGAAGAATCACACCTCTGAAGCAAAACGAAGCAAAACACTATTAGTTATTTTTGCTTGAATGCTTTTTACCCTTTTGAAGTTCTTCGGTAGGAATTATATTCCTCGCGAATATTTTGACTATTACTTTGCCTGTTTTATGACGGGCTACATATGTCATCAATTGCAACGTGTATAATTATGCGATAAAAGTATGTCTTCTAGTTTTCAATGATTTCCAATTTTTCTGGTCTTTGAGAATGACATGCGATAGAGTTCTGTTAATTACATTTGTAATTTCAATTTTGCCAAAGCAAGAAAGTAATATTACATGTTTCTATTTTTTCATGCATGACGTACACACTACGGGCCAATAAAGTCTCACTGTAAGGCCCAACTTTCCCAAAATATGAATGCCTTTTGATATTGAGTATTGTTTATGATACCCAATATACAAAGTCAGTTCAATGTTAAATAGTTGTACATGTACAGCTAATTGAGCTTTGTCCTTGGTGATGTGTTCATGGCTGAAGGTTATGCTATTAAAAGCTCATGTTGAAATTCAATCAATGTTATGCAAACCATCACTATTGGCCAACTTCAGATTCAGTACATACTATAACTTCTTATTAGCTAGTCCACCAAGGATGTGGGTGGCACTGGTCTTGTAGCGATATACGTTTACTTACTTGGCTTGTATTTGGCGCTATTGCGATTTATTTTGGTTCGTTGGTCTCTGAAAATAGTAATTTTGGTCCCCTGAATCTGTCGGTATATATTTATTTTGTTTTTAAGCTTTTTTGTTGTAAAAAGCTGATTTTGATTAACAAAGTTTATTTTTTTTATATTTTTATTTTACTGATTTTTAAATATGTACACGCTTCATCTGTCGCTGTGTAAAATGGTCAGAGACTGCAACTATTCATAAGAGCAGAATATTTTCGTATTATTTGCTGCAAAAAATACCATTTTTGTTTCTAATGATGGCTATATTTTACAGAAATTAACGTACAAACAAGTGGACCTATCTATATATGTGGGCAAACCGTAACCATGCGGAACAGTGAAGAAACGCAAAATCATAATCAACTGAATTTTAAAAATAATTTTTTTTCCTTGATACCATAAACAAAGGCTAAAAAATTAGGGTCTAGGATTAACAAATGCAGTCTTTAATAATCAATAGAAGTGCTATGGGTTATGACCAAGCCAAAAGCTGTGTCAGCTTATCAACAAGCATGTTATTTTGTCCTAGAAGGCCATACCTCTCAAGCAAAAATATTTTTTTTTTTTTATTTCTCATAGTATGTGGCAACATTGAACAGTCCTAGTAATGTGTTAAATATTGCAAATATTGAATCCATGCATGTATGAACCATGATAATAATCAATCATAGCAAATTAACTATATCTTAACACTAACTGCATAACGGGGTTTGCAAGCTTCCGTTAGTGGCATAGCGGGGGGGGGGGGGTCCTATGGACCCCCGACCACCCTAATAACCACTTTCCTAAAGATTTTTTTGATGAATCCACCACACCTGTTAGAAGGCTTCAATACATCAACAATAAACAAATAAAACCTAAAAAATCAAAAAAACTAAAAAATCAATAAAATAATACAAACATTATTTTAATTTTGCGTCAAAATGTGTGGCGAAAAAGACACTAATTTTGTTTTTCTTCTGCCTTTTCTACGGCATTGCTTGCATCACCTAGACTTGTGCTGATTTCTTGAATTAGGAAGAATGAACTATATTTACACTCCGTTGATGCATAAGGGGGGGGCTCCTAGGGACCCTGCTAATTAACGCAAAAACGACATGATGGATTTGAATTTTTTATGTTGCAAGCGCAAGGCAAGCGCAACTTACGTTAGAACGATACAAAAAAATAAACCAATATTTGCAATCTAAAATCGCGGCGGTGAAAAACACAAAATGGGCGCCTAGGACCCCCTATCAGTTAAGTGTTAAAGACTCTTTTTGAACTTTGTTAGAAAGTTACAAAATAACCATCATGTTTTTCATTCGGTGTACAAGTTATATATTATGATGTGTACAAGTGTAAACAAGGCCATTGCACTCATATGCACAAGATTCTTACTTGCAACTCGGAGTAGGTCCAATGAGAACTGGCCGGGAACTCATATAGTGAATATTAAGTACAATATAATTTATATTTTGCAGACCAATTACTAAAACATGAAGCAAGTAAAAGCCTATAACTGTGTCAAACATAGGCAGCCGAAGGGTAATAAGTCCGGAATTTTTTAATTCAGAACAATCAATTTGTAAATTTTTAGGGAGAGTCAAACATGGAGTCGAATAGTTTCATGTTCTATAATATCTAAAAATCTACTACAAAATGTCATACACAAGATCATGATACTCCACTAAAAGCATATTCCCAAGTGTACCCACAGTGGAGAACCCTCAATGGTTTTCAGTGACTGGACCAAAAAATGTTTCTTCATCAGACAACTTCCAATCTTATTTCCTTAACTGAAGCATATAAACTTCTGCAAGGGTCTCTCAATTTCAAATTGGTAAAGAACTCTTTTTAAAAGTTCTATAAGAACATTCTGTCATGAGGAAATGTAAAATCAAATTTGTGAAATTACAATCCCGGGAACTTTGATTACATTTTAAGATTGCTCCACTGTTCTTCACTATCTTTTTTTTTGATTCACCACAAAATTTGTTGCATAGCACTCAAGGCTTTTTAAGCCACAAGACAAATGAAGCTACTTTTTAAAACCCAATTTATGTAAGTTGGGTAATCACTACTGGTGAAAATTAAATAAGAAATAAAAAGATTAATTAACTTTCCAAACCATCTGGCATTTCATGTGTAGACTTTTCGAAGCGTGTGGATTATGCATAAAGAAGAACTTTATAGGCCATGACTTTAGGTTACCCAAATTAGTTTGTGGAAAACTTAGGAATAAAATTTATTTTATACTGTGCATTATCACGCATACCAGTATTTGGCAGTGACAAGCCATGTTAAGTACTTGCTGTTATTATACCGTAATGTCAGACATTGCACTTTGAATGTTCTCAATGTGTGCGTGCGTCGACTCCTGTTAAATTTATTTTCAGAATTCTAACTGTGTCAGTACAGGGCCCGCGCTTTGTTAGTGTTATTTTGATAGAATTTTTCATTGAAGTGCACTCTGAACTCGAATAATTATTGTTTGTATTAGAATATTATTTTGGGATTATAGAAAATAATAACTGCTGTCGCAAATATTGGATTTGTAGGAAAATAGTTTAACGGGTTCAAAGTTCGGTAATTTTTTGTACTTCTTTGACATGCCATTTTTGAAAGAAAACTTTGATACCACTGATCAACTTAATATTTTCGTGTAAATCAATTATCACGAAAAACAACAAAAAAAAAACTTTTCGAATGTAACTGTGTTTATCGGTAGAGATCCTGGAGGCCGGAGGATATACTACCCCCTACTTTTTGAGGTGGGGATTGGCAATGTAATCACCACCCCCTCCACCTTTCATACTTTGTGCATAAAATAACTTGTTGGCTTGTATCTCGTTGAAATGGTGGTATTATGAGGCAATTTTATGTCAGCATTTTGCAATGAAAATGCTGTAATTTTCCCTTTGGACCCCGTGCCGCTAGATCGCGCTTCGCAGGCCACAATTGTTAGGATGTCATTTCTCATCCCCAAGGCTCTTTTAACATGGATTTCCGTCCCTTCACTGATAACCTCGTTTATCAACCTTAAAAACAACGGCTTTTCAGTTAAAAAACCTTTGTTTTTTAGACAAATTTCAGTCGATAATTATATGGTTTTTCAAAAAGCTAAGTTTATCATTGATAAGCTAAGTTTTTCAACTTGGGGGTTGAAAACCACTATCACACTTGAAAACATACAGTTTTATCAGGTCTATAACCATAGTTTTTCGAAAACAACTAACGTATTATCATTTGATAAACTGATTTATACCGAGAACGTGTTTAATCGATTGATAAAAAAAATATTAAGGTTTTCCAACTTAGGGATGGAAAACTCTGTTTATCATCTTGAAAACTAAGTTTCAAATGCTTGTAATCACCGATAAACTTTCGAAAACCCTGTAGTTTTATAGTCGATAACCGAGTAGAAATTAAAAATTATCATCCTAAGTGATGGAGTGATGATAAAAAGGCAACATTCTCGACTTATAGGTTATTTCCACAGAAAGGACTGTGGCGTTTGGGGGTGCGTAGCTAAGGTATAAGTGGGCCACTTTCCAGCTGTTACGCTGGAATATAGTTGCTATATCCGCTCGTTACAAAAATGGTCAACCAAGAATGCAACTTAAAAGCAGCTCATAACTTTTTCTCACAACCTAACTCATTACAGTATGTTTTGATGTTTTCTTTGATTGTTTGTATTTAACATTCCCTATATGAGACAAGCTATCAAAATATATTTTGTTACTAAAACTGATTGAAAATTGCCTCATTGTATTCCAAGTTGTTTTGGTATATATTACTATTAATACAACAATAGAGTGATTATGGTAAAAATCGCTCATCATTTAAATTTACACAACTGAAAAACATACAAAATACAAACCTATCATTATTATTTGAGAAAGAGTATATTTTTAAATTAAATAAAATAACATGACCCTAACACTATTTGTTTATGCGTGGGGACAAACTTTTTAAAATAAAACTAAAAATTCTATTATATGTCTATATGAAAAAATTAAAAAAAAAAAGTTTCTGCAGGTTTCATACGAGAAAAAGACAATTTCCCCGTGGCCTATTACAAATAGTATACAATGTTTAACTCTTAACTCAAAAACATGACAAGGTAATCATAAAAAAATTACAGTGATTAACAATTAAACAGGGGGAAAGATTTTTTTAAAATTTGCACGTGATCGATTGTAGAACATCTACCGATAATGTTTCGAAGGTTTATTTACAAACAGTACAAAAGAAAGCCAAAAAAACTATCTTTTGAACTTGCTTGCTATGTACTAAAAGGCAATCTTGATTTTTCGGTCCTGCACGACAGACAATTTTAAATTATCATCTCAAAGATACTATTGCATAGAGCTGCTTTAAGATTTTGCTTCAAATGGTTGCTTTGAAAACCTCTCCATTGACCCAACATCATAGGATATTGCTATATCATAAAATATCCTATTATGTCATCTGCGCACCGTGCATCTGTTACAGGCCCCCAAGGAATTAGCAATGATTTATTTAATTTGACGCAAATTAAGTAATAACTTAGCACATAAAATATTGTAAATTAGTCTAAGTTACATAAATAAAAATTACCTGGTTTATGTGCATATGGGTGTGTGAAGCAAAGAGAATGAAACAGACGATCTGCAGAAAAAACCAGAAAACAACCGAGAAGCTCTAGAACCTTAGTGATTTCATAGAAAAGGTTCTGGAGTACAGGAGATCAACCCCACAGGTGGTAGGGGTCTGACCATGGTGGCGCACTTGCTGGAAATTACACAGTCAGTGAGTAGGCTGCTGTGAGATCCCAAATTATGCAGTACATGTGGAATGGGAGAGGCATTTCCGGAACTTATGATGTAATGCACTATATTTAGCACATGCCTCATATAGAGAGGACCAGATCCTTCTAGTATTGTTTGAGAGGATATATAAGCTGGTGAAGAGAAGATGAGGCCAGAGTTTCTCAACATCTTACTCCAGTTATAGTAGAGTATAGTGACACCTAGTTGCTTCAAGTGAACAGCGACAGTAATCGCAGTCAATATATTTTCTGTAGTGGGACCATAGTCATAGTAGTTCAGTCCACAGTTTCGGGCCGAGTGTAGCCGGGTCGGTTTCGTATTTCGTGGACTCTGAGTTATCCAAGCTAAAACAAGCTACAGCACTTTGGACTTTATATTTAGTCGACCTCGTAGCTTCGGGAGGTCATTAGGAGCTGGTTTTCAGTAAGGGACAAGCGTCCGTGGACAAGTCCCCCCACTATTGGAAGAGATACAAGTTTGGCGCTGGAATATTCGCAGGAGTCTTTGCAAGTTCGGCATCTTAAACACCAGGTAATCTAGCATGCAGCCCGACGTCGCGGCACACACCAGGGCGTAAGTCTAGTAGTTCATTAATTTAACAACTTTTATTTAGATTAACTTTGATATTGTACTAATAGAGTTTGATTGCGATTGATTTAAACACACAATTAAAATAAATACTTTGTTTTAAAATTTGTAATTCAAGTTCACGTGTATTGTCTGTTATTCAGGAGTTTGGAATCCGGTAGTTGAGGTGGTTTGGGACTTGGTTCAAGGTGACGTAACAAAATCTTCCAAAGCTTGGTTCAGAGGTTCTTGCGATGTGAGTGTGTCCAAGGATATCAGTATTTCACTTAGAAGTGGTCAAAATATTGGTGTCAGAAGAAGTCACAATTAACAAAAAGTCTGCCATTCTTGAAGTTTTCATTTTTTAGGAAGTTAGATTGTTAATCTTCTTATAGCATGTACCCACTCTAGGGAAAAAAATGAAGCACCTGTAGGTTATGTGAAGCACACCAAGCCAAGCACATAACAAATTTAAAATAGAGTATAGGAATGTTCTTTTGGCATGTTTCGATGTATATTTTGAAGCTTAAGGCAAAGCTAAAGCCAGTGTTAATATCCTCTTTGTTTCTAATATAGATCTTTCTTGGCTGAAAACCATATATTTTTGTTCTAAAAAAGAACACTCTGACATGCTCATATCGGGTGCTTTATTAACTTTTTAACATTAGTTAATGGAAGTTTTAAAGTTCTACAAAGAACCAGAACCATTTTTTGGCCTTAAAGAACCTGTTTGGTTCTATAAAAGAACTTAACGAATCTTCAAGGGGTTCTCTGTGGAACCCAAAAAGAGTTCTGAGAAAATGTTTTTTGATAAATCCTTTCAAAAAGTTCTTGAAGACGAAAGAAGGCTTTTTAGAAATGAAACTATTTAGAGCCAAAAAAGGGAAAAATCTTTCTCACCCCAGAAGAAGTTCTTGAGTCGGCCTTTAAATTGAAGGTTCTGTATCCCTAACGACCTTTCGGAAAATGACTATACCAACCACGATCACCGCAAAAAAGGGAGGTAGCGTTATTGTTCTTGTTCGCTCCGTGATTTTTGGTCCACTTTGGAAACGTGACAAAATATGACATTAACAACACTTAGGCCTAAGTGTATATGGTTTTGTGCACTCCCGTTTGTGTGTGTGTGGTGTGTGGGGGGGGGGGGGGTCCACATGGACACCATTGAAAACAACTTTGCCGGTGGAATTTCTTTACCAAAAGTATGGTAATGATGGGGTAAATCCGCACGATCCACTAAAAAATCGGTTGTACTGATTCAAAATGGCGGTCGAAAATCCGATTTTGCAACGCGCACCCAATTCCCCCGACCAAAAAAGAAAAACCACTTCCGAGGCCTTTTTCCATTAACATTTGACTATTAATAGGAGGAACATAAATACATTACCATTGTTGATATAAAAATGAAAAAAAGTTTACGCCTATACGATTTAAGGGGCAAAAAACAAATTTTGAATAGCGCCCAAATGTTTAAAGCAATATTAGCACATTTTTTTGAAGAGAGCCCCAATTTTTCAAAAACTGAGTTTTTACACGGTTGATGGTAAGGGCTAGTAAATTATACCTGTGAATGATTAAGCTCGACAAAGGCGGTGTGTCCAACAAACGAAGGAATTTTGTTATTTATTATCGGGGATTCCCCGATAACATAAAAACGGCTGCTGAAACGGCCCTTCAATGTGAAATAGCCTGGAATTAGCGCCATGTGCGTGTCTACAATCTACACTCATCCATTAGGCCTAGTTGTTTTATTGGTTCAGGCAGAGTCAAGTTAGAGGTTTTCTTCTCGAGGTGGCACTATTCATCATGGACGGACATAAACGTAGCATTTCCAGATCTTGCCGTTAAGTCCAATCTGGGGGTCCCAATTCTAATTACAAATCGCTATTTTATGATAAATACCATTATTAACATTCTCGTTCGCAGGTCTAGTTTCGAGGGACAATACCAACGTAACTGAGCCAAAAATATCAACTTTTGAAAATGGGGGCGCTCTTCAAAAAATGTGCAAAAATTAAAAAAAAAAAAAAAAAAAAAAAAAAAAAAAAAAATGGCAAATTTAATTTTTTAATTTTGATATTTTTTTCTGAGAGTGTAGGCAATTACATAAATTTGGGCAAAAAGGAATTTACCGTTAAAAATGGAGTACGAAAAACCAAAATTGTTTTTTTTTCAGGGTCCACATGGACCCCCCCCATACCTTAGGTTTTATAGAGTGCATTAAAAATGTAGAACCTTAGAGTGAAACCAAGAGGACAAAATGATTCCAATGTTGCACTTTCTTTAAGAGTGTAAACATAAATCAATTATCTTTAAAAAAATAAATGACTTCAACTTTTCCAGGTAACCTTCCAATTATAATAAGATAGCAACATAGTACAGCAATAATGTCGTTCATTTTGGCTTTTCCTAAAATAGTTAAATAGTTGTCTAGAAGGGTATCGTAAACAAAACAAGAGCTTGTTATTTTTTACTGGAAACATACATGTACCTGACCTTTAAAAAAGTATCCCACTCTCCTGCATGGAAGTGTGGTATGCTATTACACTGTTACACAAAAGGACTGATCTGCTTAAAACAAAAAACAGCAAACTTGACCAAAAACACCATTTTTGCATAAATCTTACTCGATCATACCCATCTTCAACCAATATATGGACAAAGGCCAAAAAGACAGTACTTTCCACCATAGGCTCCATTTACCCAAAAGCCAAATTTTCCCACATGCATGAATCAAATAACAATCAAAATAACAACATAGCGGCCCGATAATTACTAAATCTTCTATTACATTTTTACAAAAATAGAAAATTAAGAAGTTGAAGCTGGAATATAATCTTACCAAGGTAGTTAACCCCCCCCCCCCGGAACTTTCTCCGGTGCACAAAAATGGCAAAAAAAGTTGTCAATAAAAAGTTCTCGGTAATCATTCTCTCATCTTTCTGGTATTTAGCGAAAAAAAGGGTAAGGAGGTGGCGTGGTTGCATCCGAAGGACTATTTTAGGTACATTTTTGAAATATTAGGCACAGCAGGTTCTAAAACTCTATAAGTTTAGTAAAAATAGTCAATTGCCATATTTAGAGCTGAAAAACTACACGGAAATCCAACAATTCCTGCTTTTTTTAGCGCAAAATTTTTGATTGTTCACTATTTTCTGTTGAAAATGCCAATGTTGATAATAACTTTTGGTTCAATGGAAAGATGAGGACCATAGCTATCCATTGGTATCAAAAATCATAAGCATCGGGTGCTTTATAACACACCCGCTTTGGAAAAACAGCGTTACAAAAAAGCTTGGTAGACGAGAGGATGATTGAAAAATAATTGGAAATGTTAAAAAATTGGGAAAGCGGTGGAATTATAAGCTTTGAAATTAAAATGTAAAAAAATGGATTCCTAAATTCTAAATAAATATCTGGAAATCCAGCCTCAAAATTAAAAACTGCTGGAATTCTTGGCCATCAATTATCGATAAAATAGGAGTTCAGAAAATCATTACTAAAATATGTGGAAATCCACAGCCCGTCGCCATGGGGGGTGGGGGGGGGGTGAACACCCCACCCCCAGCGATCCTCAAAAAGAGAAAAAAGAAAAAGGGAAGAGAGAGAAGAAAGGAGAAAGAGAAAAGAAAGAGGGAAAGAGGGAAGAGAAAAGAAAGAGAGAAAGGGGAAGTAAAAATGAAAAACCAAACAGGAGACCGAAACAGAATGCATGAGATTGAACTCCAAACTTACATAAATCCAATTTCACCAATAGTGGCTTCCCCTAAAGCCAATTAGTTTTGTTCCAAGCCTAATCAACGGTAATAATGAATTGTTTAATGTGAAACAGTACTTGTGATCAAAATTTGAGAAAATGGGAGCAGGGCCATTCCCCAAGTTTGGTCTACAGTATAGGGGCTATAGGCTAAGGGGAATTTTCAGGCGAGGGAGCTGAAGTGGTCAAGAAATAATTGGTAGGGATCGATTCCCTAGCCCCCAGCACATAAAACTTATAGGTCTTAATGGCGTCATTTTGAATCTTCCTATACTACCCTTCAAAAATACTTTTAATAGCTACAACCCAAGAGCTTCAGGGAGCTCTGCCCCATGGAATCCGGCAGGGGCCTGCTCATGCACCGCATCCGTTAAATACATTGGCGCTAGCTATATAGGTATAGTTCCCCTCGGCCGTAAAGCTTATATGACTGCCCGTATCATTGAGCAAAGTAAAAACATCTTTTCGTTGAATTGGTTCCTTTACCCTCAAAAGGAATCTTGAAGGTTCTGAATAGTAAAATCCAAGAGCTCAGGGGGCTCCGCCCCCTGGCCCAACAAAGGAGGGGCTCTGGCCCAGCACCCCGCCAGGGGCCTAAATTAAGCAGGCCCCTGTACACCCGTTCCGGGCCTTCCGGTTTGTGTCAAGGCATTTGCGGAGTTCAGAAGATCAAGAAAAAAAAAATGGTCGTAAGAGCATTGAGCATCCACTTAGGACAATTTCCAACGGCTTAAGTGGGCCCGAACCGTGCGCGGTTAGTTGTATTGTTTTATTCGCTCACTACGCTTCCAAGGACTTTACGGCAGCAATACATTCTGCACTTTACAACCCCCCATGCAACATTTTTAGCGACGGCTGGAAATCCAGCCTCAAATTAACAAAATGGCTGGCATTCCAGGCATGGAAGTAGGTAAAAACCGGATTTCCAATCCTTATGGGGGGAGGGATAATTTATCGGAATAGCCCATTCATGCCTTCATTTTCTTCCTTCCTGAGTGGGAAAAGAGGTAGATCCCTTATCATGTTCTTGTGACAAACAAAGTATGCACGTTGTCCAATTTTTACTTATTTGGAAGAAATATGTCGAGATCTCTCTGTAGTGACCTTTGTGACCTCAGTACATTGGTGGACATCATGTGACTTAGGGGCCCCAAAAAGGCCAGCATATAAAA
>JAMKCH010002837.1:0-46926 GCA_023653785.1 Ophioderma brevispina | reverse complement strand
CGATTTTCACCTGATTTTCTGTTAACATGAAGAATCAATGAAAATGACCATATTACAGCTGTGGAGAGATTCAGTCATTGAGTCATAGTGTTCCCAAAAGTTGGCCTTTCATGCCCGACTCGTTCGTTGTTCACTAAACATTTCGAGATTACAACAAACAATTTGAACAGGACAAACGGTATTTGAAAGCTAAGACTGTGCCTTTTGAAGGTGATTAAGTATCATGTCACAACTATATTTTGTAATTGGCAAAGAGGGCACTTTTTCACTTGTACAAGTTTTTTGAGACAGGATGTAGATACCTGCTGTATAATAAGCAAGGGTTTACATGCATCGTTGATGCTCTCGTTTATATCATAAGAACCGTTAACATAAGTAATCATGTGTACCTAATCTTCAGTGCGAATTAGGTTATATTATTTGGCCTATGGGACCGTGGGAAACAACCAATTGCTCATAGCACAAAACTGCAGGCTCAGGATCAACTCAAATTTTGTGAATAAGCTTTTCTCAAGGATATCTAGTGAACAATGACTAAAACAGAAGGTGCAGAAATTATGAAATGCTCCTTTAAATTTCACTAGGGTAATGAGGAAAATATAAACTTTCTTCTGTTGCCAAAACCTCAATTTTGACGAGTAAAGACGGGGTATGAGGTTGTCATCAGGTCACCCACCTTTAATAACCACTGGGCACTACATGCCTATCTATCAGCATAATTGGTTACTTGGCAGTTAATATCATGTAATGAGCAATGCAGAGATATTCTAAGAATATTGGTATGGTTTACATAGAGACATAGAAGCATTAATTTGATTGGTTACTCAGAGGGCCATTTCATGCTGTGTCCTGAAATGAGCCAATCGGAGAAACTATCATAGGTGGTAGTGCGGCTAGTGCCCAGGAGTTAATATGAAATATGTTTGTCTTCCAGTTACACTTTTTTCTTGCCCAAATATTTTACTTGACACCACTGCACACTCAGTAATCACAAAGATCAGGAGTTTTCATTATTTTGTTTATTATTTATGAGCATAGCTTTGCCAGCGCATGAATAATTAAAAAGAACATTACAACATATCACACACAAAATATATAGACATAAGAATTCTCTATGCATCATATGTATCTAATTACATAATGCTATGTAAAACTGATGCAAGGTTGTAAGACTTGATTTTTTTAAGAGCTACCCATTGAATGTTAAAGCGGGATGCCCCAAATTAAGTATATGAAGTTTTCATCTTGATAGAATGACCTTCACCCCAAAATCCCATCTGTAAAGTTTCGCACCGATATTTCATCCATTTTGATTTGAGCGCTAGAGACATGATTTTGTAAGCCCCAAAGCAGGCGGTGGCGGCCAAGCCTCATTCAACATAGCGACTCGCCCAAAATATCAAACGAAATTACAGCAATACGGAGTGCAAACCACAAACTAATTTGGGTGCTTTAATGTTGGTTGATCATGGGTGTTTTCATGACCCACATACGACCTCGTCCTCATCCATTGTTCATACAAAAAAATTCAGAAATAACCCTTACAGTGGAGTTGATTCTTCATCTCCAATGGTTTTGGAATGAGAAAATATTCCCTGAAAACATAAAAATCTCAGAATTTTTCGTCAAGATCTCGCGTTTACGTGTTAAACCAATGGCGACGTCTAAAATTGGGATTTCTTGAACGCCCTCCCCTGCCCCATAGAGCACCTTGTAAAATTAACATTGATCAACAAAAATGGAGTACATTTTCGCTCAACTTCCAAACCAAACACTGTTTATCCGTAAGATTTTACAGGGCAAATGAGAAAAATAGCTTTTTCTTCTGATACCAACATTTTGACCACTTTCGGAAAAATCTGGGTTTCTGGGAATGAGGCTATTAGCGATCGGGCCTTGCATCCTTTAAGGGGTGCTTGACACTTTGTCTTGTTCTACCTTTCAATCTATCAAATTTATCATTCACATGTTTTTATTATTTAGCTATCATTTACATGTTTTGCAAGGGAGGAGACCAATATTCTGGCTGTACCTAGAAATGTTTCAATACAATTCTTGTTTGGCCACTTTGTCAGATGTTTTTATCTATTACATGTACTAATCAAATTCACAAAAGAAAATCTGGTAGCTATTTGAGTCACCGGCAATAAGTGGTTATCCAGATACACGACTTGTGAATGTTACACTTTTTGATGAACATGCAGTTTCCAATTTTGTCCATCAAATGTTACATTTATCAGACAACCAGTACTATTTTGTTTGTAAAAATTTAAGTAATGGAAACAGGATAGTTTGGAAATTTGATTAAATTAATTCTTCAATTCAAAAGTTGGTCCAAATCATGCATGCTGCTTATGTTACATTTGATGGACATTCTGCAAATGTATATATTTTGATGGACACAATAGACGGAAGAGGGGATTTTAGACTGAAAAGTAAATTTGACCAAATTTACTTTTTAAGTATGTCTTTCTACAAAACTTTTCAATAGACTGGTAAAATGCCCCCAAATCACATTTGATACCGATTGAAATAACAACATGTAAGATGAGGAAGATTTGGACCCCCTTTCAAATTAAACATGCCTATTACAACTTTACAAGTGACAATTTCATCTCTGCTGTTTTTGGGTGAAGGCCATTCTTTCAAAATGAAAACTTTATATACTTAAATCGGGTCATCTCCCTTTAATTTAAAGACAAACATATTGGTAAATTAAATTACCAAGCCCCTTTTTCCAAGAAAATACAAAGAAAACCACACATATATAGATTATTCCAAATGTTATCCGGTGATCTACCAAGGCCCACCTCCTAGTAAACTACTGAAAAGGTACCAATGTACCAAACCAAATGGCAAGGTTATGGTTGTGGCATCAAAACCCACCTTGCTCCTCTCGTAACAGATTGTGTTGTGATCCAAAAAAAAAATGCACTGCCCCAGGAAAGGGAAGAGGAATATAATTAAGTAAAACAAAACAAAAGAGCACATATGGCTGATTGGCACTTCACATTTATACCTGACATTAAGGGCACCTAATAGACGATTTGCACGATCCCCATAATGCATCTCGTATTGTGCCCATTTCCATCCGGGAACTTGTACCAGCCTCAAGTCAGCTTAAACATACTGTTAAGAGCGTAATATCATTAACAGAAAACTTACCCTATCTGTGACGTTGCACAGTTGAACTGTATTCGTCTGGCAGGTGACAATTAGGGCATTGTTTACGACGAAAATGCCACCTTTTGCCGTAAATTTCAACATCAGTGCCTCGATTGTTTTTTTGTTCCTATGATATTCGTCTACATTTCTGTAAGATTAACTTTGGTACTTTGTATTGTAGTTTTAGGTACTGTCCAGCGACGCGAACAAACATGAACTCTGCTACAAGTTCCCGGATAGAAATGGGCACAATACAAGAAACATTATAGGGATCGTGCAAATCGCCTATTGCCCTGAGCCTTGGTTGAAAATATTTCCTCAAGGGGTAAATTAGTCTATTTCAGACCCCTTCAATAAACTCAATAATTTCTTATATACGTGTATATACAATGGAGTTGAATTTGCTTTATTACTACTACGCTTGATCCCAAACAAAATTATTTTTGGGAATTAAAAAAATAAAATAGTAAAATATATAAAATGATTTTTGAAATGACACAAAAATTGCATTGATAATAAGCAGTGTGCAATGGCTAGTGCTGTGGAAGATAAAATCATTTTTTTCTCAAAAAGTTCAATCTGCTATTCAATTCTGTTGAATTTGGTTTGTGGGTAGATCAAAGTCCCGGATCAAAGTTTAAACAATATTAAGAAATTAAAAATGTTTTTTTTTTTTAACATTACTACAAAAAAGTACAATGGGTTCAAGATATTCAGATTTTGAATTAAAATGTATGCAACAATGTTCATGGATGAGGTTAAGCCTACCATGTTTTTTCTTCTTGCATTGGGCAAAAAATCAATACACTTCGGGTCAGTTTACAAGACTGATAATAAATATAATCTCTCTATTTAAAGGGCATTTCTCCGGGCGAGCTGAGGAATCTCTGCCCCCTCTTGCCCCCCCTGAAAATTAGTGAATTTACATAGGCCATATTCATTACTAACAAATTTTAATATATGGCTTCCCCCCTGAAAATTATGTCCCCACCTCCCCCCCGAAAAAAAAAAAGCTGGCACTGTCACTGGTGCATGAATTTTGCCTTCAAATGTATTTAGTATTCAGCACTTGCAAATTTAAATGTTTGTAAAAATATTCATGAACTAGAGAATAAAGGTATGATTTGGGGAACCGGTAATCTCTTATGACAAATTGACCCCACAGGCGATACATTATTTAAGGAAGCAACGAGGCCGAAGGACCGAGTTCTTCCACGGCAAAAATAATGGTGTCGCCGGGTTCAATTCGTCGTTAAAGAGCAGTACCGGTTCCCAAAATTTTCATACTTTATTTCATTCTTATCATTTTAAGGTCATCTTGAACCCAATTTCGCATGCTTTATGGCTTAAATACAACAAAAAAGGACTGCCACCACCCAGTGACAACATCGAACAACCGTTGAACGGAACGATCATACGCAACGAGACGGAACGTTGGCAGGCGCGCGAACGTAGCAAAAGCAGTATGACGCGAAAACGCACTTCACCTAAAAACATAACATCAATACGCAGCGCGTACTACTGGGTTCAATTAAACGAATTGAACCAGGCACACCAATGAAATGTACTTACCATTTTCCACAGCTGTTTAAGAATGGTAACCGAGCTAAAGTAATATATTAATACAGCTTTTTTAAAGTAAGATATTCCAGCTAGTTTACTTTCCCCAGAAAATACCAATACTAAATCAATTCATTTTAAACTGGTTATTATAAAAAGAATTAACTTTAGTGCACGTCTTCTAAATACTGAATAATTTCAACCAGGCCAAGAGGAAGGGTACCGAAGTATTTTTTAACCAACATCTCCAAATTCTGTTTCATCATGCAATTATAGACCATACTAATGTAAAACAGGTCAGCCTGCTCTAAATCATGTATGGTTACCTACGTACCCAGTGAGACCACCTAGTCAACAGAAATCAATAGCCTTAACTGAATAAGCTCATACACACTACTGCGTATTGCAAACTATTGAAACAAACCTAAGCGCTCCACAATACGCATACCAGAATTTGAGGCCAGTTAAAGACACTATCAGTGAGTTTGAAAAATATTTTGGAATTTACAGGAATAGGGGAAAAGGTTCAAAGTGAAGGATAAGTCTGTAGAATTCTCAACGTTAATTTTCCAACGAAGAATGACAGAAAGGAGAAAACGGCAGTGTTCCAAGATACGATTCCCCATTCAAGTATGTGTTGAGTAAGGTGTCCGAACGGGACAGTAATGACCACACTTTCCGATTTTGTCCTTATTGGGTGCTCTGGTCTTATCATTTTGCGGGTATGTTAGGATACCGTACTTGTTAAATACATGCAAGATTCTGATTTTGATGATTTTTTTTTATTATCTGATTTAGCAAATCAATGAGAGGAAATGGAACGGAGTCTCCGTCCTGATGGCAATACTAATATTACCTCAAAATTACTTATTTGCTTGGCTGAACACAAAGAACAAGGTATTCTTCAAATAAATAACATGAAGCATGTAAAAATAAAAACTAATCTTTAGATAATCTGCAATGTGGAAAACAATTTACAAATGTTTTTCCCTGCAATTTATCAAGTTTTAACCACTTTGCACAGAACCAAAAATAGTCTGTTACAAAGTCCCATGGAAATTGAAGCCATAAAAATATGAAAAATCTCAAAATGCATTTGCAACAAAACTGAAATGGCATTAATTAAATGTTTCTCTCAACATTACCAAGATTCATTCAATTTGCACAAAAATATGTCTATAGACATATAGCCGATTTCGTCCTACCATAAAATGATATGGCTGTTATAGGGAGACTAAACTTTAGACTTGGTTTAACAGGGTTAGTCCTACATGAATGGATTTTTCCCTTCCAAACATACTCTAAAAATGTGCTGTAACGGGTGAGAAAATTCCTCAAGATGGGCCATTCAGCCCATCCAGGGAGAAATTTTCTCACCCTTACATTTAATTTCACAGATTTAATATATTTGGTGGTTTGTTTAGCTACATTAAAGCAGTTATATGGATTATACACACTTATCCCTGATTTATAAGTTGACACAAACATGCATTTCACTTTTGTTTTCCATTCATTGGGCATTTCACTGCTAATCCCTTTAAATCCCAGGTCTAAAAGTTAGTCTCCCTTCAGAATACAAGCCTATAAAACTTTACTTTTCTAGCTTATGTAATAATTATTTATGTATTAGTAGCTGACACTTGCAACAAGTACCTTAAAGGGGCATTTCGTGATCCACAGCTCGTCCCCCGATTTACCTTAAAAAATGTTGAGATTTCTCTATCAGCTAAACGTTTAGCATTTATATTCCACGGTGCCCAATCCTACGTGCAAATACGGTCGCAAAGAATTCGCAATTTGTATTTTCTGTCTGTAAATTACAGCACAGTAGCCTATGGGACGTGGGAAACGAACAATGGTTCATAAACACCAAAACTGCAAGATCACGATTAGCTCCCAAATTTGGGAAGAAGCTTTTCTCAGGATTATCTATGATCAAGAATAAAACCAAAAGGTTTTTTTTTGCTGAAATCACGAAATGTACCTTAAAAGCATAATACCACCACCACTTTTGGATGTCAAGTCCATACACTCAAACCATATCACTTAAGTGTATAAGAAAGGGTCCATGTGGACACACTCTGATGTGGACCGAACATTATGTTTTTCGTGTGCCATTTTTTAACACCAAAATTTTTATCAAATTTTATTGCCTAAATATTCAGTTTTTGGCTTGGGCATTATGCTACTTAGCATAATTAAGCATTTTGTGGCACTATTTAAAATTAGTTTTGCCCATAAAATACGTAACTGGATAACCTTTTTAATTTTTTTTTTTATTTTCAGCGATGAAATGTATTTATGTTCTCCTCCTTTATGAACAAAAATTTTATGGAAAAAAAGTCTTTGGTAAAGTGCTTTTATTTTATTTTTGGCGGGAGGAAGGAGAGGGAGAGAGAATTTGGTGCAACGTCAAAAAATCCAGTTTTTGGACCAATATTTGAATCGGTACGGTACAACCGATTTCCATCAATGACCGGAGTTTGGTAGTTAAACAATTCCAACAGCAAAGTGTTTTCAGAGGGGTCCACCATGACCCCCCCCCCAACCCTAAACACAAACAGGATGCACAAGACTGGATAAACTTAAGTGTAATATCTATTAGTACAGTAATATTTACATTTGGTTTTCATTGTTATGTTGCTTGAACCTATATTCTTGACGGGTGCTTCCAGGTGCCTTTGATCGTGTCCGATGTAATAGCCTCAAGCCAAATTCTGCAATAGGATAACTGTGTCGGGGGGGCTAGCCTAGGTCTACTGCTTGGTTATCGGATCTATTGAAGTCTCTTTCACCCATGTAACAAAGGCATACCATTTTTGTTTGTTCGTTTAATAAATTGTTGTGCTCAACACTATTTGGGAAAGAGTCTTGGTTGGAGACTAGCCCATTTCTTAGATTCCCACTGATTTGGACTGGTCTCATTTTGGTAAAGGTATTGAAAAGAGCAACAAGTGCCCAAATCAAAAGCTAATTCTGATACAGTTGGTACAAATCAATGATTAAAAGGCAAAAAAAAAAAAAAAAACCAAACAAGTTTGTTTCCAAGTAGGCTGCAGCACGATGTTGATGTGGGACGCAATTTAACCACCATTTTTGTGTCGCCTGCCCTAAGGCAGGAAGACACATAGGGATCACTTGGTCCACTGTTGTTGATGTCTGTTGTTGTTGATGGTCTGTGTTGTGAGTGGCTGTTGTTGTGAGGTTGTTGTTGTTGGATGTCGTGTTGTTGAGGTTGTTGTTGTTGCTGTCTGTTGTGAAAAAGGCATAAAATTTGCTTAATCAGACTGTCCCAAAAAAAACTATACAATCAAAGATTCATTTTTGGCAACAACTTATTTCTCTCAATGGACGTTGACTGATTCTTACCTAGGAAATGTTCCAGCTTTCAAAGATTAGGTTTTTAGTGGTGTAATTTAGGGGTCTGGTCAGGAGTTAAGGCCAATTATCTGAGACGTTTGAAAAAAACGTTGGGCCAGTTTTGCCTATAACGATATCAACAGAGTTTCCATTTTAAATCAACTCAAGCCTTCTCTATTGAAAATTCAAATAAAAAAATAGGTAAAAGTGCTGCTGCTTGTGATTAACATTAATTATATAAGTTTATAATGTACAATTGCAATAAAATTACATATTTAGCATTGGGAAATTCAATCCAAACAGTCCTTTTTGTCTCAGCCTTACACCAGGTGTCAGCAGAAGGTAGAACATAAAAACACCCTCGCTGAAAGTAAACCGAGGCCTTTGGACACCTACCATCAGTTCCTTTATTGTTATTGTTATATAGTTTATTCACCAATGTTCCTTCCTGGTATCTTGGAAACAGTAGGGAATGGGTAGGGGAAATTGACCCTCCCATTAGGCGAAGTCCGGAACTTTGGTCCCCCAACAGAGACTTGTGGCTGCCCCCTTGCTTCAGCAGTAACATTCACAAATTGTACATTGGAAATTTCATTGATTATCGTCCCCTGAGGGTGAGTCCCCAATTTCCCCCACAACATACTTTCTGGTGCTTTCACTGTTTGAAAAGTAAGATGTTATGGATTAGTTCAAAGCATAACAAGCATGGCTCTAATCTGCACAACATTCTTTTGTTTGAACACAGTTTAATCCCACAATTATTCCTTTAGTTTCTTTAACCTTCAAGTGAAAAACTGGCCCAAGTGGTATTTTATCCTTTTGTGTTCAAGTGACAATATCTCCAGTTAGAGTGCATCAAGTGGAGGAATAAAAACGAGGATTTAGCGTAGGATTGGTCTAAACAATAAAATCAAAATATCTCACAAAAAGCACAGTTATTATTTTTTCTAATTTTAGGTGATTGTATTAGTTTTTTTTTGGGACAGTCGTTCCTGCATATTTGATGGATTTAAACCAAACTTGACAACATGGCATCCCCCCCACTGTTGACGAGGTCAAAGGTCCACATTGCCAAGGTCAAGGTCATGTGAGGTCAAGTTGGTAAAATAGGATGAAAATTAAAATGACCGCATTTGAAAAGTTGGGAGTTCGATTGGAATACCAAACTTGAATCATAGTGCAACAGGGGATCCCTAATTTGTTGATGAGAGCCAAGAGGTCACATATCAAGGTCCAAAGGTCATTTTAGGCCTATCATCACAACCGCGGAGTGGCAGGCGACACAAGCGGTCGCGAGGAGCCGATGTATTTTTTGTTATTTATGTGAACTGGAAAATTTTTTTGGGGTACAAAATGAATCAGGGATAAGTGTTTTGTAAACGTGAGTCCCAAGTCATTATTTTTGTCCAAAATTTCTCAATTTTTTCTGGGGGGGGGGTGGCCTGGAGGCAAGAAAAAAAAGTTAGGATGGAAATTCTAAACCCCTCGGGCATCACCACTGATAATACCCTTACTTTTGTGACTAGAAAAGGCATCCTTTTCAAAAATTGACAACACCCATGGTACAATTTTGTGTTGAGTGGAGGAGGCCAGGCTGCCCACACATCAGACAAAACATTTGTAGGCCATTACTTTATGTTATGTGTGCCACATCAATACAAACCTAGTTATGCTGGGGGATTGGAAAAGGAAGTTAGAAATTTTCACTCAATCCGACCGGCTCAAACAAAATGGAGCAAAAAGTTACATGCTTTACGCCGCTCAATTGGGATATTTTGAAAGTCAAAAATAAGTGCTTCTTAACGGGATATTTTTGGCTACTTTTTGCCCTCCGGTAACCAAAATTTTTGTTAGCAACACTGCCCGGGTAGATCAAAGAACACAAAGTCTGCAGCCACGAGTGACTCAAAGTAACTTTCTACTCATTTTGTTGCATGCCAGGTCAAATATGTGCCTACCTCGTGTGAATACTGTATTGCACAATTATCCTTCACAAATTCATAGTTGATCTCTTTGAGGATGTCCACGGTTTCCCTCCAGTCTGTTATCTGCTCATCGTCTGTGTCTTTGTCCCATATGAATGCCTCTGTCATGCCAAGGTGGAAACAAAGCACCTGAAAGTAGGCCAGCAAAGTTAAAGTGACAGGAGGAAATTTTTTGATACAAATTTCTCTCAAATTGCACTGGATCGGTTGTAGACCACCTGCCGAGAACGTTTCGAAGGCTTATCCGACAAACAAGTACAAAAGAAAACCGCAAACTTGTTTTGAACATGCCTGCAATTGTAATCATCCCTATAGAAAACCATGTTTTGATTTTCTGTAGTGCACGACAGAAAATACTTAATCATCATCTTCTTACAAAAAGATGGCATATTTGACTTATTCACTTCAGGTGTGATATAATTACATTGATAAGCATTCCAAATATGTAAAAAGCCCAAGTTCGGAAAAAATTGGGGGCGCTTCTTTCTGGAAATGTCCTCATGTCTCTTTAAAGGATACAATGGCATGAAAAAATATTTAGACATAATGAAATGGACCCTTACTGAAATCACTTCCACAAATTTGAAACAATTTGGATGTTTACATTATATTTTATGATATTTCTCCATTTAAAAGTTTATGTTCTCCCATGTCTCCTTGATGAAATATTTTGCGTTCCTCCTTTTACACAACAATTTTTCAGAGTTCTTCCTCCTCAGTTCCCCCTGGTATAAAAAGACCATTCTGTTAGGGATCGTTTCAATAATTTACCTTCTTGCCACTTCTTGGATGGGAATGATATGAGAGGATGATTCCTGTTACCACGGCGATCACTACAATCCCTATCTCTCCCATCTGGCACGTTTCTCCTCGCTTAATCCCATGATCAGCTCAGTCAGAGTTGTTGCAAGGCTGTGGAATATTGAAAGAAAACCCAAAACCCTCAAGTTTTCTCAGGTATATACAACCTGTCTCCAAAAAAAAAAAAATGTACAATCAGAAAACAAAATTGGTTAAAATACGAAATTTTCAAAATAAAGCCATTCTATCTTGGCATAATATTAAAGAACACAGATAGGCTTTCCAATGGTGTTGTTTTCATCTTATTTGCTTTGTTCAAATCTAGAGATATAATCAATTTACTGCAATCACCCAAAATCAATTTTGTGCCACTTTTTATGCATGGACGAGTGTTTCACGCAGTATTTATTATACCCATGCTTTCTTGAAGCTTACAAAAGATTGCAACTTGAAAAAGAAACAAAACACAGATTAAAGTAAACAAAGAAGTATAGTTTTATCAACACCAGTTTAATAGTCAACATAATCAGTTCAAGATAAATATCAATCTTTTACATAAATAAATAATAAAAAAATAAAAATTAAATAGTATTGCCAATTCAATGAAAATGGAAGCCTTTGAATTATTACAAAATTAGTAGTAAATATTAAAAAAAGTGCAGAAGGAAAGGTACTGTAATTTGCAACCAAAATAAACACTCCAAAATTCAACGAAAGGCTTAAAATATGCACTCTCTTGCTGCATTTACTAATTATTGGAGTCAATAATTAATTTGAATTTGGAGAAGCCAGAGGAGAAAGAGCGCTATGGAGCGAGGTGGGTGAGTCAAGGTGTGGGTAGGAATATTTGCGTTTCATGATACTTCAAGACCATAAAAACTCTCCCTCCAGATTGCTGTATGCTCATGGTTCTTTTCTAACCAACAACAGTATGTCGAATGTATTCACTTTATGTTTTAAGGCCAGAAAACTTCTGATGATAACTTCCACCATTACGTAAACTGGTAATATCTTTCAGAGTTTCTTTATTGAAGAGTTAATAACCACTGTCCTAAGGATTTTTTAGATGAAATCACCCACATGTTAGAAGGCTTCAACAGGAACCATCAACAATAAAGAAATAAAAACTCAGAAGGGGTTCAGTTAAAAAAAAATTAGGGGCCCCCGGGGCAAAAACATTGATGTAAATTGCGGGTCAAAAGTGCGAAAAAGACACTAATTGTTTCTGCATTTTCTACAGCATTGCTTCGCCTGATTGTGACTGATTGCTTCTTTAATTGGTGGAAGAATGAACTAATTTACCATATAAAGCACAAACATAAATGTCTCATGCCATTTTATATTTTTTAGGGTTACTTGTATAATTTACCATAGGTTCCTACAGTAAATCGCTACATGATGTATATAAAATATAATGGCTCCAATGGCCTACTATACTTTGCAAGATTTTTTAAATTAATTATTTACTTTGTTTATATCACTAGGTGTATGCATTATGAAATTCAGAATCACAGTAACTCTAATAAGATTTTCATTTTTGTCATGGGCACTTCCGTTAGTGCATAAGGGGGGGCTCCTAGGTACCCAACCTAATTAACGCAAAAACGACGCGATTGATTTGATTTTTTTTTGCACCAATGCAAGCGCAACTAAAAGTTAGACAAATACAAAAAATATAAACCAAATATATTGCAGCGTTAAAAATCGCCGGCTGAAAAACTAAAGTTGGGTACCCCCCCTTATGCAGTTAAGTGTTAATGTGATGTACAAAACGACTTCCTTATGTCGAGATATAATATTGAAAAAAAATTGGTTTTTGAGTGTACCATTTTTTTTGAGACAGGCTGTAAAGTCTTCACAGTCTTGTTATCCACTTTTACCAAAATGGCTAACATTTGACCTAGACCTTACCTTTTTGGAGAAGGAAAATTCCCAAACTTAAAAGGGGCATTTTGTGATCTACAGCTTCGTCCCCCTACTTACCTTAAAAAAGGTGAGATCGTTGTATCATCTGAACCTTTGGGATAAGTATAGTATATGAGCCCAATCTGATGAGAAAATTTGATCGGCTCTGCAAGAAATTCGCAATTTGTATTTTCTGTCCATAAACGGACAGAAATTACAGTACAGTGGTCTATGGGAGACTAGTACACAAATATTTGCTCAAAATGCAAGATCAGAATCAACTGAAATTTTGGGAATAAGCTTTTCTCAAGGATATCTAGCGAAACATGAACAAAACACAAGGTGCTGGAATCACAAAATGCACCTTTAATTTTAGTTCCCAAGGCTTTTTTTTTTTAGAAAAACAAATTCTCCCGACCAGATCCTACTTGAAAACCTTAGGGTGCATAGGTACCGGTACCTAAAAATTGAGTTCCTTTCCCTAGGTTTTTCCCCAATCAAAATCAAATCAATAATATTTACAAAACTTCATTTAACATTTTGCATTTTTCGCAATAACCATAACCCTAAACCATATCTCTATCCTAACCCTAATCCTAACCCTAATCCTAACCCTAAACCATAATCCTAAACCTTAACCCTAACCCTAACTTAATTTGCAACTCAGACTCATTTTTGAAGAACTCTAAAAGCAACTCTAACACTAACTCAAACTCTTAAAGCAACTTGAACTCTACAACTCTAACTCAAACTCATAAAATAGTTTTACCCTTTTCTTCAGACACCAAAGTTTTGACCACTTCCGGTAAAATCTGGGGTTCGAGGAATGAGGCTATTGGCAATCGGGACAACAATATTTGAAGTGTACAGACATTTAGTGCATACATGGACCGCCTTTATGGAGTACGAAAGAATGTGACATACTTGTTGGACCATCCCTGGGTACGCTTTCCATGTAGTACAATGAAAAGCCAAACGGTGACTCCTGGAAACTTCCATCGACATGCCATCCCGTCCGTCCAACGCCAGTACATCCTTCACTAGGATCATTTGATACCCTGAAAACTTCTGGATGGGGTGACTTTGGATGTTTGTAGAATGTTGACTCAATTTCCCCAAACCAATTACTGATTTCAACATGCCTTTGTCCTGATATGTGCCCTTGGTTCTTGAAGACCAGAATTCTGTAATGAAAGACAAGATATAGCATGTTTGCTCAATGTCTCAATTTCAATCTGTATAATTAAATACCTGCATGCAGTATCCATATCTTCTAGCTTAATTTCCTCCGCATATTTTTACAGAATAAAAGAGAAATGCACATTGTAGCTCTCCAGAGCTGATGCCCTTGTAGGTAGATCTTCTTTTTAGTTCTACCAGGGTAACCAGCTACCCTCCTCATTGGATTTCCTTAGAAACCTGATGGAGTTACAGTTTAGCCACCAACAAGACCCTGGGACAAGTAGTACCGGTTACCAAGATACCAGTAGAAGGCCCTCAACGAAAACCTGACCTGACCTGACCAAAAAGTAAAATAAAAACAAAATTAAAACCCTCTCTCTCCTCACTTGCTAAAGTGCAATTCTCCAAGCAACTAATAATTTAAAGTGGCCTGAATTCTCATTCCTTACCTGTGCTCGGTCACATCTTTTTTAATCTGTTCCACAACATCAGTCGACACCTCCTGGCTCAAATCAATTCCTCGGACTTCAACCCCGAGTTTGATTGGTGTCATTTCATAGAACTTGTTTTTCAACACCGGTGATTGTGACATGATGGTGACAATGACGACCCAGTATGATGACAATCGGTGAACTTACAAGAAAAAATTCTACCAATATATAAAGTAAAACAAAATCATAATGCTGTTAAATTGCTTCAAGGCAGCAAGGGTATTTTAATGTATAGGTTTATGATAGGGCAGCAAAAGTACAAAAAATCTGCCTACATGTAATAAAATGTGTTTTGTAGGCTCTGTCCTATTGGTTATACCTTAATTTGCCCCACCCCTCCAAGAGCACTAAAATTTAACCCTTTACCTTGACCCATGCTATGCAATTTCCTGGGCCTCACACACCAAGCATTTTAGCAGTGAAGTCTCACCGGTTGTAACATGCAGCCAACACACTTTTGTGGGCAGACCAGCTGATATTTGGTATACAGTTTCATTGAAAAACAGCCTAGAGGCAAGACATTATGTCTAGAAATCAAGGGCAGGTTCCGGCCAGAACTGCTTATGTCTCGCTAGCTTTAGCATGGTTCAGCTTCACTGTGCTAAAACAGTGAACCCACTGAAGCGAACCTGGGCTAATTCTAGCCCAGATTCCCAGAGAGTTAAATAGAATTTTTAGCTACAAATATCATTCTTAGAATCTAGAATTATAACCTGTTTTTCTAAGGCTGTATACCCACAGAATTAGGATTTCATGACTGTTCACATGTCACTGTTATCATACCTCCAACAGGGTAAGTTAAATCTGACAGAAATAGCACAAAAGCATCACTGCCACAAAAACTACCCCCACAATGTTTTATTACAGGGACAAACAGGCGTTGGACGCACATTAGATATCCAGGGGGGGTTAGGACGTTTTGAGAAAAAAAATTCACCCTAGAGTGTGAAAGAAACAAAAAAAGATATAAAATTTTAATAGAGAAAATAGTTCTGAAAAAAAATCACCCTTAGACTGTGAAAAGAAAAAAAAAAATTCACTCAGAGAGGAGACAAGAAAAAAAAATTCACCATTTTATCATTGTAAAAAAAAAAAATACCCGGCCAAGAGGGGACAAAAAAAAATCACCCTTTATCATTGGTCTTTGGTATATGCTAAGTTATCCTGTAGGGAATTGCCTTTTTGCCCAAAATTTCATGCTAATTTTTAGATCCTTTAAACCAAAAGTTGGCAAAATCTTAGCTCAGTCACGGAACCATGTTTTCTGCACATTTTTTTTGCGCCATCTTGTACATATTAAACCACGCGCGGAAGCTGAAGCTGCTTGGCACATCCTTATATTAAACCCTTATGATGAAGTGTACCAGCCCGTAGCTATGAGCATTGATAAACCACTTGCTATCATCAATAGATAAATGGGCAATGATGAACTACCTGCTATCAGCAGTAGATATGGGTATTGTTGAACTACCTGCTATCAGCTGTAGATATGGGTATTGATGAATTACCTGCTGTCAATGTAGCTAGAGATTCATGAACTACTGCTGTCAGCAGGAGATGGGGAATTGGTGAACCTACCTAGATTCGCAGTAGTATGGGAATTGCTGAACTACATGATATCAGCAAGAGGTATATGAACATTGATGACATACTTTTTATCAGTTGTAGATATGAGCATTAATGAAAAAACTGACTATCAGCAGTAGATTGGAGTGATGACTTACATGCTTTCGCAGTAGACTATTGAATCTCTATTAATATAGCCGTACCTGAAATGTGATGGGTCACATGATGTGTAAGTCGGAGAATGAAAATAGGGGGGTTTTGGGTCCCTTGAGTGGATCTATGATTACAAAGCAAAAAAGGTGCCTGAGAAAAAAAAGGAGTTGAGGGTGGAGACGATACATGAAAAATATTGTTTTTGGATGTTACAGTTTGGCCAACTTGAAAGAAGGTTATCGACTGGCCGTTGATATCAGCCATCATATGGAGTACCCCCCCCCCGCCCCTGGGAGCCAAACACACACTGTATTCAGTTTGTAGGCGATTTATGGTGCACTAGACCTTCCCGGACTTTCAATTTCCACACACCTCGACACTCTTTGAACACAGCGCATACCAAGGGGTTTATATCACTATTACATGTCCTTCCTGTGGCCAAAGGATTTATATCGGGTTTCCAAAACTCATCATCGGTCACTTAGATTGAATAAATAGCCATGAAAATGAAAAACTTAGGCATTTCGATGCCTTGCTTACAATTTCATTCGCATATCCTCCTTCAGTAATAAGGAATATTGTGGATCAAAACAAGGGGACATATCACAAGAGTGAAAAAATGCCAATTCAGCAATATATGTTTGTTTTTCATTAGTTTTTATTTCAAAACGATAAAAAAGCACCATGTAGTAACATTACAAACAATCCACAGAACCAACTTTTATAAAAATGCACCATGGTTTTGACTGACCATCATCATCAAACCACTCAAATTGGTTTTATTTCTTGTACAAAAGTGCAGAGTAAGTACCAATTGTACACTTATCAAGTGATGACGTAATAAGCAGCAAACCGGATCACCATACTGTGCTTATATTCGATCGGGTTCAAAATGAAAAGCGTGACCCGGCTAGACCAGGTAAAGATGGATGACGAAACACTTCGATAGTGAATTATAATAATGCACTTAGGTATCATTGGCCGTGTTTACACCATCGGGGTTAGCCCGATTCACGCTCTGATGGGCACGAGTCGGGCTACTTTTAACCTCGATTCAAGTGTCAGGGTTGTCCATGTTTAGCTATCGCTCATAGGAGGTATCTTGTGGACATGAAGAGGTTAAAAGTTAGCTCCGAATCTGCCCATTAGAGTGTGAATCGGGGCGCGCTCCTATGGTGTAAAGACGGCTATAGTATGGTACACGGAAACATGTACAAAGGGTACTTCAATGTCATGGCAGGAGAGTAATTATTTAGGATTGTATTGATGAGTAATTCAGAAATCATGATCAGTTCATCATCTGTAAAGTCATTGGTGCAAACTATGGACTGGTACATGATAGGTCGTTATTGTGTTCAATAGGCTTACTGAATACAACGAATGTGATTCTTGAGTGTGCTACAAGTACACCACGTGTCTTGGGTGTAAAGGGACACAATCGGCATGAAAAATATTCAGATAATGAGAGATGGACACTTAATAAAATCCTTGCAACAATTTAAAAACAATTAGGGGGCTTACCAATTTGTAAAAAAAAGAGAAAACTAAATATTATTTTATTCCTTGTAGGCCTCGCTTCTCAACCCAAGATGCTGACATTACAGCCAGCATTTTATCAACTTGAAAAGCATGCAGTCAGCAACTCACCACACCATGTATGTGTAATGTGCTATCCCCCTTATATGACAGATAGTGTCTAATAAAAAGCACTGCACACTACAACATGCCTGAATCCTGGACGAAGACTTTTGAATTGTGTCAAACGCATGCTAGAGACCTATCAATTTAGCAGGGATGTCAAACACCTTGATTTTCCATGCAGAAATTGCCATATTGCCACAAATTCTACTGTTTTTACTGTTTTTACATAAATATAAACATCCCAAATATGTTTTAAAAAATTTATGGAAATGGTTTCATAAGGGTCTATTTTATTATGTCTGATTATTTTTTCATGGCCATTGTGTCATTTAAAGATCTTTTCTCAGACAAGTTAAGATAATCATATGAAAAAATACCGTTAGTTATCATTAAACAATGTGCGATCTGAATCTATCTCAAAGCTGCATTTATTGGATTGTAGGAACGTGATAGCCTAAAAAAGTGGTTTAATTTGTAAACCTGAATGAAAAACAAACAATGAAAAATAATCTGATTTCCTGTTTTGATTATAGCCCTGGAGCTAGCACACATTGTAACACATCTCAAGTACAAAAGGTTTGAAGGATAAATATGTGACAGACTGACAGGGACCCTGAAACTTGATTCTTAATTGCCGCAAGTGGTGCCTTAAGGAGAGGGTGGCCAAAACAAAGTTTGTAACAGGGGTCAAATTTTTTAATGATCCAAATCATGTTGAAAAGCACACTGTGATGTGTCTAACCATAAGGATGCAGAAAAGGTATAGTTTGTAATATGTAAGCCTAAGTTAAGAGTTATAGGCTAAAAAAACAGGCAAAAACAATAATAGGGTCAATTCGTTGTACAGGGGTCAAATTTTAAAGTTGCCCGATTTGGATAAAAATGGGGCAAAAATTCTGTGGAGTTTATAGGATTAAAATAGGAATAGTTTTGACTGTCTTAAAATGCTTAGTTTCCGATGTAGGGGCACAGAGCAACGTCAATGCATTCAATGGGGCTTAATCTTGTTACCCCCTACTTTCTTAAGCAAGCATTTGAGGAACTCAAAACTATTCTGGTAAGTTTATACTATGAGCTCACCAATAATTTGCACCATTTTTTATCAAATCGGAAGCAGTTTTAAAGTTGACCCCCTGTACAATGAAATTGACCCTTTTTATTGATTTTTGCTGTTTTTAGCCTATAACTCTGAAAACTTTAGGAAGACATCTACAATACTATTCCTTTCTGAATCCTTATGATTAGACACGTAACATGGGGTGATTTTCAACATGATTGGATTCAATTACAAATTTTACCCCGGTACAAACTTTGTTTTGGCCCTCTCCTTAAAGGCCCCACTGGCGGCACTTAAGCAAATAACGTTTTAGGAGTTCCTGTCAGCTGTCAGCATATTTACTCAATCAAACCTTTTGTACTGAGATGTGTTACAAATGTCTGTGCTAAGCTCCCTGGGTATTATGTTCCAGGTGGTGATGAAAAGTGCTGTGATTTGACTTTGAAAATAGTATTGGTACTGTGGTTTTAAGGAAATGTTTCTGTTTCGTTCAAATATCAATGCCTGTATTCACAAGAATACCAATTTTGAACAATTTTGTGGGTTTTTTTTAAAAGTAATGGTGGAGATGAAAATGAAAAATAATGTAACTATTTATGACCAACAATGATATGTGTATTGCAATTACTAGTGGAATAGACAAGAATGTTTGTGGATGAGGGGGGTACAGTTCTTTATTGTCATCTACAAAATTGCAGTTGTCAAGCATGGGTAGGGAGGGTTCCTCAATCAACGTCTTTCAAAATGAGCCGCCTCATCAGTGTTCAAAAGGAAACATCTGGCTGCCCATCCACCCCACTAGTACCAAATTTGCACCATAAAATGATTTTAAAAAAAATCCACCCGCTTGTAAAAAACAAATCACCGTTGGCGATGAAAAGAAAACAAAACTGTACTGATTAAAAAAAAATTCACCCCAAGCTTGTAAGAAAAAAAAATCACCCCCAAGCTTGTAAAGAAAAAAAATTAACCCCCAAGCTTTGCAAAAAAAAAAAATCACTCTTATCAGCGAGTAAAAAAATCATCTCCAAAATAAAACGTCTAGCACCCCCCCCCCCCCCGGATGATCTTTGCTGCGTTCCCTACACGTTCTGTTGCCAGAAAGATTTTTACTGTGGTTCTGTACTGTTGATCGAACATCAATGTTATGACAACAAATGTAGTCTGAAATCTACAAAGTGTTCAGGGTCAAAAATTTTGGCAAGAATCTGAAAATCTATTCTCATGATGATTCACCTGAACAAAATTTTGACAAAAATCCAAATTATGTATCATGTTGAATCATGCTAGTGCTTGCTGCTTGTTGGTCATTCACCAGTCAAGGGGGTGGGGGTGGCAACAGTAGACTTTTTACCAAAATTTTACCCTATTTTCAACAAAAAGCATAAAATCAGCGGCTTAACTTTGGCACACTTCACTGCAAAATCTATTTTGTGTCACTTTGAGTCCATTAGGGGGTTTGGGTTGGCTTTATTGAAGTTTGGGGGTGTATGGGCCGTCTGCCACAAAATAGCTATTTGTTTCATCACAGTTAGATCTGCCCAAATGCAGAACACATATTACACAATATGGGAAATCAACCACCACATAAGCTGTTTGCCATTTAAATTTTAGAGATAGCTTTATATAAAGTGTGCATACTATATGCCTACTGGTTTGTTCATTTATTTTTTCAAGTGAGGTACTCCCAGTAGTTTTGGCATACAAGTGGAGCCTCTGGCCCCCCAAAAAACACTGGTTGAAATATCGGCGAAACTTCACAGATGAGGTTTTGGGTGAAGGCCCTTCTAAGTTCTATCAAGATGAAATTTGAAAATTATAGATGTAAATCGGGCCATCCTCCTTTTATGGCCGACTCAGAGATTTTCTGATGAGGGCGCACTCAATTTTCAAACAATTCATGTTTTTTGCTAGCCGATGTTGCTCTGGCTTTTTCCACTACGATAGCCCCTTGTAGGAGGTAGGTACGGACGACGTGCAATGCTACGTGAAGGAGCTAGTTTTTTGCATACATAATGCTTGTCCATATACTAATCACTTTGTGAAATAACAGCTCAATTCAAAGTCCTTCAAATAATAGAAAATTCCAGATCCAGAATTTTTGTTAATATTGAAATCCTACTGTCACCCATGGAAGACAGGGTATTGAAAAGCACAACACACATGTCCACATGGCCCATAAGTTGGTTTGTTTACATGCTGTAACTGCCTCAAAAATAGTAAGAGTGAAACTTAACCTAAATCTCTTTTAGTTGTGACTACTAATCCAAATTGTCACATTAATACTGAACTACACTTGCTAAATTTCATAAAAATCAAGGAAAAAGTGGTTTTGTGCATTGTAAATATCATGATACCTAACATAAACAAACAGCACTGCCAATCATGCCCATTGTTGAGGGTTGTTGATAAAGTTATTCATAAGGTGTGAAATGGCGTGGATGAGTGACCATCTCTCAATTCAGTGGTCTAAATCTTGTTATATTTATACATATTGTCCAGTAATTACAGTCTTTGTATTCAAGTAGTGCTACTCCTGTCAAATGAAAGTAAACAGTAAATGATGTCAACAAAACATGCTGCTGTGCAATCCTATGTCTGTCCTTGTGTGTCTGAGGGTTTGTACTGAGCAAAACTGAAGACACACATTCGATGGGTGTACTGTCACTGACTGTATACTAGGTGCATTTAAGTTTACTGCGTGAAAACGGAAAATCTGATAAGTGATCTCTAACTTTGGAATTAAGCATTTAAGGTGACTATCTTTAGTTCTAGATGACTATTTTTAATTACTACAAAATTTCGAAATTTGAGACTGAGTCAGCCTTTGTTTATTAAAATTTTAACACATGAATGCCAAAAGGCAAAATTCAGAAATGTCATGGAATGCACTTCACCCATATTATAGTTACCAGAGTCAGAGAACTCTGCTTCGAAGTAACATCATGACATGGTTGCATGATTTTATGATTATGAAACTATGGTGGTTGCATGTTGGTAAACAAATAATGATGAACGATGAATCAGCCATGGCAAATTTGCCATGCATGCGGATGCGAGTATAGTCACGTAGACTCGTTAGGTCAGGAACACAACAGCGGCTTGATTCTCTGTATGACTATGAGTATCTTACTAAACAGTATAGCTCAAAATTCAATGAATCCAATGACCATTTTTGGGCGCCCTGGAGGGAATGGTTAAATTGACCAGGTTACCATAGATTCTCTGTTACAACTTCCCGGTGCAAACTTTTTTTCAGCTGTTCACAGTTCTGGTTGTGGCAATGTGATGTTCAATCAGTTACTCAGGGACAAACAACCAGTCAAGGTTGTGGTATCAACAATGTCACGTGCTGTGTCACCTGACCCACCAACAGAGATCACGGCCAACGACGAACTGACGCTTGAGTTCCCCTTGTATAGTGTTCTTGGAGCGCTCTAGTTAATAAGGGATTAGAAGCGATAATGCGCGAGCGAGAATAAAAAAAACTGTGGAAATGCACGTTTTTAAACTTATAACTCGGGGATGGATAAGTGTTATGTACAATTCCATATTACTGCTAAGTAGAAACAAAACCCACCAAATATTGAAAAAAAATGAAGATTTGAGGAAATTTGTCATACGTCTCCCGCAAATAGACATTACAATACAGAGACGGGTCTCAAAATCTGCCCTAAAACAGCTGCTTGTGGTTTCACCAGTACAGAAATGAACAAAGACATAAGGTTTGTGTATGAGGTCAAACTGTATTTGATCATGGGGCACAATATCACGCTGACAATCTGTGATATTCACCGGAGAAAGGGTTTTTTTGATCTCAAGTGGAATTTAGATACTGCGCGTATAGAAAATTAAAGAATAGAGAAAAGTACTGCCTGCCTTTAATACACGGATTTCAAAGACCCGGGGGGATCGTTTCATAGAACAAGGGGGTATCATCATACCGTGTCAAGAATCCACGTAAAAAGGGTAGTTTTTTTCAGCGCTGCCGCAAATGCGGAAAAAGTGACGAAAATAACTTCTCTAATGCTGGTTTCATACTAGCTTGTCTTGCTGTCGCCAGGTCGCACGACAAAGTAATTTGTGCAACAGCGCACGTGACCATAAAAACTTGCCATTGTCGCCGCGACAGGCTCCGAGATTCTGTTGGAGGTTTTCGTTGAGGACGGACGTGTTTATTTGTGGTCAGCTTAACGTTTTTATTTTGGTAAGCAGGTGGTATTCTTCCAAGCATTGCTGTGAATGTGTATATTTATTATCTATTTGATATCGTTTATTGGTGGAAATTTTGAGGTTTTCTTTTCGCTTTCCGGGGGTACATGAATGACCATGTGCCTAATATGCCTTGGCCGGGGCGAGGTTCGGTATGCTTAGCTTGGCCTAGTTGGAGTTGAATATTATGGCAAGCTCCAAGTATCAATCATGGCGAGTGTCCCGCGCGCATGTCGAGTTTCACGCTCTGTGTATCGAGTTTTCCCTCGAAATATGTCGAGCGTGCAGCGTCTATAGTCGAGTTTACAGCGCTATCTGTCCAGTTTGCCCTCTATACATCGAGTTTTTCTTTCTATATGGTGAGTTTGACATAAATCATGTCCAGCAGTTGTACGCTCCAAGTATCAAATCATGGCGAGTTCGCTTTTCCCGCGCAGGTCGCGTTTCCGGCTTGTATCGAGTTGTTTTCCGCGCATATGTCGAGTGTGCAGCGTTATATGTTGAGTTTACAGCGCTATAGTCAATTGCCTCTTACATCGAGTTTTGCTCTCTATATGGTGAGTTGGAACATAAATCATGTCAGTTTTTCAAAAATTCTCGACATGATTTTTCTCAACATGAGGAAAAACTCGACATGATTTTTGGTTGTAGTTGTTAAAAAAAAATCATGTCGAGTTGCTCATGTTGAGAGAAAAAATATGTCGAGTTTGCTCATGGTGGAAAAAAAAATCATGTCGAGTTTGCTCATGTTGAGAAAAAAAAATAATCCAGTTTGCCACATGTTGAAAAAAAATATGTTCATTTTTTAAAACTCGGCATGATTTATCTGGACATGATTTATTCTGGACCATGATTTATGAAAAACTCGGCACATCGAGTTCAAACTGGAAGGCAGCCCTGTAAACTCAAATATAGCGGGGGTAGGTAAAGGTCGGTGAGTAAACTCGATATACAGGGCATGAAACTCGCCATGATTTGATTTACGTGGAGGTGCCATAGAATATCATTCGCACTTTAGTGAAACCATGTGTGGTCTGATATTAATGAAAGCAATATGGTGGACGGTCGGTCGAGGTTTAAGCGTTATGGTGAGTCAAAGACTCACCGTGTATCCAGGGAGGGGAAAGCGAAAATGGACGGGAGAGGTGGGAAGTTTGAAACGTACCAGTATTAGTGAAGAGGTGAAGATAGCGATTCTTCAGTTTCAAACTATGCTAAGTTTCAGTCACCACCACGGCGTTTAGGGTGCGTTGTAAAAGGACGCTATGTTCTGAGCGTTTATCACATAGCCATGCAACCCTATGGCCGCTCAACGTTCAAATCATGGCGAGTTTTCCCGCGCAGTGTCGAGTTTCTCATGCGCTGTGTATCGAGTTTTCCTCGCATTGTGCAGCGGGATATGTCGAGTTTACAGCGCTATCTGTCCGTTGCCTCTATACATCGAGTTTTGCTCTAAATATGGTGAGTTGACATAAATCAATGTCCAGTTTTATCAGTACAGAAAAAATCATGCCGAGTTTCCAAAACATGGCGAGTTTTTCCCGCGCATGTCGAGTTTCACGCGCCGGGTATCGAGTTTTCCTCGCCCATATGTCGAGTGTGCCGCGTTATATGTCGGGTTTACAGCGCTATCTGTCAGTTTGCCCTCTTATACATCGAGTTTTGCTCTCTATATGGTGAGTTTGACATAAATCAGGTTCCAGTTTTCATCAGTGTCCAGAAAAAAAAAAATCATGCCGGTTTCCCATAATGTTCGAGTTTGCTATGTTGAGAAAAAAAATCATTTCGTTTTGCACATGGTTGAAAAAAAATCAGTCCAGTTTTTTAAAACTCGGCGATGATTATTTTGGACATGAGTTATTCTGGACATGATTTATGAAAACTCGGCAATAGAGTTCAAACTGGATAGGCAGCGTGTAAACTCGAAATATAGCGAGGGTGGTAAAAACTCGATATACAGCGCCTGAAACTCGACATGCGAGGGAAACTACCATGATTTGATACGTGGAGCGCGTGCAATCAGCAAACCCTCAATTAGTTTGTCCCCAAAACAAAGGCCTACCACGTGTTTTCCGATCTCCAGATACCAATTTGGCTGCTGCAAATCCTATCAAGATAGCTAGGCTTTTTCAGTTGATATTGCTCTGATTTTGTAGTTAAATTTCTAAAGTCAGACAGGGGGTTATTGCTGTTCAAAGTCACACTTCATCGCAAGCTGAAGATTTGAAAAAGGACCTAATGTATGGGTACTTGGGCTGTTGGGGGGAACAGCAATTTCCAAAATGTGAAACCCATTGTAAAGGTGTGGTGACTGGGATTATGCTTGAACTTTATGAGGAGGAAATTATGGTGACTGAGTAATCGGGGTGTAATAGCTGCCAAGAGGCTTCCAAGGAAAACGTCAGAGTCCAAGACCCAGCCCATCTCTTTCTGTATGTTGACTTTCACAAAGCTACTCTCCCAAAGGAAGTATGCATAGGTTATCAAGTATATCCAGTACGGATATTGTCCCTTCAGTTGTTAGATGTTTCAAAGTGTCAGCGTTTAGGGAATAGGATTGCTGAATGTAGGGGAAAGGAGCGAGGTAGGGATGCCTGTGGTGGTCCTTCATGGATATGATCAGTGGAAAATAAGGACGTTTCGAAATTGTCGTTGTGGTGGTCCCCATTCTGCTGCTTACGAGGGATTTCAGAAATGAAGATTCATCAACAGAGACAATATACTAGAGTTACTAATAACATTTCTTTTGCTGCTGCAAACGAAGGCTGTACTTTGGTACTAACCTTCAAGCACATGTATACATAGTGAGCATTGACATACAAATGATACATCTCAAGTTCAATCAAATACTGTGCACAAAAAAGTAGTTACTAAGCACTGTTAAACCACAAATGTGTGATGCTTTTCACAGACTTTTTTGGGAAAAAACATCGTGAAACTCAAACAGAAACAACACGTGATGTTCCTTATTTGTCAGTTGGGTGATTGGCTAAATTGATGTTGGGTGCCTTTGCATCTTTGTCGTAATACAAAAATTCAAGACCACAAAGCTGAGCTGGAGTTGGGATGAAGGATGGTGTAGGAAAGTTTTTGGTAGCGAGTTACAGGCAGAAGCGTATAACAGGGAGTAAAGAATCTAGTACTTCCCGTTCATCATCCAAGGCTAGGTCACAGGAAAGTGGTAAGGTCAATGATAGCACACGTGGGGAGGAAAGAGGCCCTCCTTGTCTGGTGGAATAGAAAAGTTCACTATGGGTCCGCCAAAGAAAGAAAGTGCCTCCCAAAAACGTAGCGTTGGTCACAAGAACAGATAAATGATTTGATTCTGTTGGACTGGAAGTGGTGGGGTTTTGCTTTGTTTTATTATGATGTTTTTTACAATGGGAAGCTCATCATGTGAGGGGCTCATGGGAGTGATTTTAACGAAAGTTTATTGTGATTTGTAGATTAATACAAACCGGATGTGGTGTGTATCCAAGAATCATGGGTTGAATGATAGTCATAAATTTCATTGCCTGGGTATGAATGTTGTAAGGAAAAGTCGGGATCTTCATTTGGTAATAATAGGGGTGGTTTGTCTAAATGTATTAAGAAAAATATTCCTTATAGAATTCTGATTTTGGTGACATAAGGTGAGGTTCTTGGTGTTGAAGATTTTCTCTTATGATGGTGCTAAATTTTACTGTTGTGAATTATATAATCCGTGTCGTCCATTGAAAAGATGTCTTAGCTCTATTTGAATAATGTTGAGGGCAACATGTTGTTTTGTGGTGATTTAATGGTCATAATTCCTTGGGGTAGCACTAAGAATGATAAGAACGGTATGATGTGAGGATTTGCTGGAATGACTATGATCTGGTTTGCCTTATGATGGATTGCGGTACAAGGGATTGACAAGAGAAAAACTGGTCTGATGTCGTGTCTTGATCGTCTTTGGTGTCAAGGAGAGTTGCTGCTGGTTTGGTTTGGGTCGGGGCAGATGATAACTGTGTAGTGATCATTTCCCCATTCTTGATTAATAGTCATTTTCTGTTTTGGTATAACAAGGCAATTTATTGCTAAATGGTCTCCCTGAAAGGGGCCAATGGGATAAATTTCGATGAAGTGTATAGGGATAAGTTTTCCTGATAGTGAGAATCCTTGTTGATGAAATTTATGACGAATTTGTTTTCTCAGCATTACTGAAGCAATTGATGCATCTGTTCCAAAAAAACGAAGTTATTAGTAAAGTTAATTAAAATCTCGGTTCCCCAATTGGCTGGAATGAGGGATTGTAGTAGAGCTAGGCGTGAAAAGAAACATGCTCTTAATGTTCTTAACGAGATCTGCATTGACTCCTAGTGATAGCCTAGTGATTATATTCATTATAAGAAAAAGCGAGCTGAGGCTCGTAGGATTATTAGAGAGGCTAAGAGGGAGGCATGGCGGGATGTTTGTAATGGTATATCATCTAATACTCCCTCCAGTCAAATTTGGAAAAAAGTTATAAGGAGTATTTCCAATTCTAAGAGGTTTTCAAACTCTATTCCCTGTCTAATTGATAAGAATAAACAAATGTGCTGTTTCTGATTTGATAAGGGAGGCTAATGTGCTTGGTACAGTTTTGCATTCGTTGAGCAGTACCTCTAACTGATCATGATGAATTTAAGGCCTATTAAAGAAAGGCTGAGAATGATTAGTTTTGACGAATTACTAATGATGGAATCCGCCTATAAATGATGAGTTCACTTAGATGAACTTAACCATGCTATAGATCAGGCAAAAATGTACTACTCCTGGTGCAGATGGCATAGGTGCGAGTTTTTTGAAACGTCTTCCTGTTATTACTCGTTCAGTTTTATTATGATGTTTAATAGATTTGGATTGTGGCACCTATTTTGTTCCATCAAAGTGGAGGAGAGGAGATTCTATTCCCATGGTGAAGTGGGGAAAAAGCCTTCCAGATCCCTTGTCGTCTAGAAAAATTGAATTGACGGCCGCCATAGGTAAGATCATGGAACGTATGGTTAACAAATAGATTGTGCTGGGTTTTTTGGAGTTGCATAATCTTATCCATCCTGTTCAGAGTGGTTTCCGGAAGGGGGTCGTAGGGACTATCGACATCTGGGACCCATATTGAATCGTCTAGTTTTAATATTGGGATGGTGAATAAGGAAAAAGTTCTTTGGCTGTATTTTTGGACTTGGAAAAGGCTTACGATATGGGTTTGGCGAAAAGGGGTTATTATTAAAATGCAGGCAAGGGGCTTTCGTGGTCCATATTCAGTTGGAGTGTAGTTTTTTCTTACTAATAGATACATTAGAGTCAAAGTAAGGGTATTATCGGTTGTAAATTGTTGGACAAGGTGTCCACAAGGGAGTGTCATTAGCCCTACAATCTTCAACATTCGCTGTTAGTGATTTGCCATTCTGTTTAAAAAAGCGCTAAGATCAATCAGTTTGCTGATGACATAGCTATTGGAAGACTCATTCGTAATGATTGGTTTTTTAACTAAGGAGATTCAGTTTGAGCTGGATGTTATTGGTTAATTGGTGTAAACGTGGGGCTTTCGGTCTCTGGTCCGAAATCTGTGGGTGTCCTTTTTACTCTGAAATGGAAATTGCCTGTTATTGCCCGTTTCAGTTATCCAGGTAGGCAGGTGCCATAAAGACGTGTGCTAAGTGTTGGGGTTAAATTTTTGATTCCAGATTTTAACTTGGACTGGATCATATGAAGCAGTCATTGAAGTTGTAAAATCAAGGATAAATTCTTTTTACGGGTATCTCTGGATGTCGGTGGGGCGCCACTTGTACCTCAGTGAACATTTATAGCGGCTCGTAATTAAACCTGTGTTGGAGTACGGTTGTGAAGCCTTTGATTCTGCTTCGGAGTCAGTTAAAAATAAGCTGAATAGTGGTGCAGTATCAAAGTCTTTAAAGATTTGTGCAGGGGCTTTATGTCGTACCTCCCTCGCCAAGTTACAAGTTGAATGTTGCGAGCCCCCTTTGCAGTTGAGGCGTGAATATTTATCTAGAGTTTTTATGATTTTCTGTTTATTAGTAATGAAGTTCCTCCCAAATAGTACTTATTTAAGGATTGGTTGGCAGCTCACCCGTCATTATTTCCAGAATAAGTGAGATCGAGAAATCGGCATGTCCCTTCATTATTATTGTCATGATGTGGGTGGTTTTGCCTTTTATAGGTCTTGTTCCCCTTTACTTTTTGGTAGATCCAGTGATGGATGTTTCATCTTTCAATTCGTTCAATGATTCAGGGTATTGATGATGTTTTTGTGAAGCGTGATATCTGCACTGCAAAATATTCAGGAGAAGTGGATGACCCGTCGCTTCATATATTCCGGAGGATTGTGAAGTTGCCAGAAAAGAGTGGATGTGGATTTTTGTTCATGAGTTTTTAATTATAGTGGGGGTGTAGAAATCTCTGATGATATTTTGATATATTTATGCAGAATTAATGGCAATTTATTTAGCCCATTTGTGGGTGTTGATGTCGAGCCAATGGAAGGTGTGCATATTGTGTGATTTCTATGAGTGCACTCCAATCTTATCTCGTTTTGTTGATGATAATGCAGTTATCCAGGATATTAAGCATATTATGTTATCTATTAGATCTCAAGGTATTATAGTTCACTTTGACTGGGTGCCGGGTCATTGTAATATAACGGGTAATGAGAGAGCGGATGATATTGCTAAGCGTGCTGCTAATAATAGGGCGGTTGATATTAAGTTATGTCCTTCAATGATGGAATTTAAACCATGAGGCTAAGTATCCTTTTGGTTGTTTGACCTGGCAACAAAGTTGGAGTTCAAGTTGATAGTGGTATGTGTTTAAAACAAAGTTAGGCCGGAGTCAGTTTTTCATATGGCACCTGGGGGGGTAGTAGGTTTGATGAGGTTATATTTCCAGAGACTAGATTGGATTGGTAACATTTTATCAATAGTTTTCTTTATTTGATTAGCAAGCATTCCAAATGTTTATGTAGTGTGTTGTCATGTGCCAATACAGTTGAACAACCACCTTTTTGCGGATTTTGAGAAATTTGATGCTCAGAGAGCTATTCTTTTGGGAAAGGTGGGAGGGGAACGAGAGAACTCCACAATGTATTGATTTGAAATCCCTCTTGGGGGATCACACCCCACCATTTAAGGAGGTGTGGTTTCTTTGTGACAGCAATGTTAAATGGAGATTTAGCTTTATTTCATAAAATGTAATGGGTGGGAACTTTTGCTTAATAGGTGATTCATAGCAATGCTTGAATAATATGTTAATCCTGCTTTACTAATTATTGTATTAAACTTCTGTGTCCTTTGTCTCCTTTGTATGTTTCCTTTTGTTTATAGTTTTGGCGTGAATGGCCTTGGATGCCGATATTATTACGCCATTATTTAACACCTACCTACCTACCTACGGACAGGCTCCTCCGACCATGCTGCGGACACAGCTGCGACAAGCCGATAAATCGATTAGTTTGTCATGCTGTTCCCTGCGACAGACAGCGAAGAGGTGACTTGAACTCAACTTCTGCGACACCCCCGGCGACACCACCCGATGCCCTAAAAAAACGGACCAATGAAAATGAAAGACGAAGTATTTGAATATTTGTTAAGGCTCCTACGCAGCGATGGGGACATCGTAAAAATGATTCATTTTGGGATTTGGGCGAGACTATTTCCAACGTAAACAAATGGCGCCATGATGATGAGCGTTCTGCCGCAAAAAACACGAAAAAAGTAGAAATACTCGGACCACTGTCGCCAGCGACACGCTACAGCACTGTGTATCGCGGAGACCAAAAAACAGCAAGTAGCGCGACCACACGGACCACGACAACTTGAGGTTTTGCGACACTGCGACAGCACGACAAAAACGTATGAAGCCAGCATTAGGGACCCCTAGGAAATGTCTGAAAAAAAAATATACATACCTTCAAGGTTTCTGCGACCCGCCCGTGCCGCTACGAACTCTACATGAACACCTTTTTAATTTTATGATGAAGTTCAAATAAACCTTAGGCCTGCATGCATGAACTATATTTACGGTTATACCGTCGATTCATTGGCTATATGCAATTTTAAAGTTAAACCACGTACAAATATCAAATTGTTTTTTATCAAAATTGGCATTGGGAAAATGTATTCGGAAAAGCAACATTGCTTGCATGGTCCGCGCCTTGCGCGCGAGAGAGCGACCTCTCCCGCGCCATCTTACTACTATGAATTCTTCGTGACACTTTAAACCCATCAAGTTGTTTAATGTTATAGCCCATTTATCATACCTATATTTTGTATAGTTGAATAACTGAAAATTTTCAAATTTATATTTCTCATATCCAATTCGCATGAAAATGTGCGTTGGAAAGTGAAGAAGTGCATGTAGAGCAATGGCCGCTCATCAGCCATATCGTCGACTGTTTTCGACTAGTCGTGCTGCCCGTCCTGAGAAGGGTTGGATACGCCCCTGGCTCAAAATGCATTTCCCCTTTAAATACCTTTCTCGGATACATATCCTGGCTCTGAAAAATTAACTTTCCCCATATATTTTCTGAATTACAACAAGCTCAGACAAGCCTCTCTGGTGTCCAAAAAGAATATGGTTTGGGTGGTTTTTACGGATTAAAGGGGGTAATAATAGGCATCCAATTACTTGTTTAGGGTATGGAGATAGACAAATACTGTTAGGGTATGCAAAATTGCGCTCCTGATCCTTGTTTAGGGCGCAAATTCCATCAAGTACTTGTTTTAGGGTGCTTAAGGGCGCTGCTGTTACGTGTTTAGGGGTGAAAACTTAAAGCTTTCGAAAAATACAGTATTTAGGGTGCTTTTGTGATGGCTTGGGCACGGATGATACCCCTTGGCATTGAGACGGGCCCCCCCCCGGGTTTCAAGCCAAAAACACTTGCAGGTTATGTTTGCATATCCTTGCCAGTAACAAAAATGATGAATTTTGATGATTTTTTCGATGTTTGGATTAGCAAATCGCTGCAATCCCTTAAACTACAAAATAACCGCGTTTGTTTTGTGTCGAATAATTTTTACTGAGTCCTGTGTCATGATCTACCGTGTCGTGTGACTGAGTGTCCTACCACCCATTTGTCTATCGTGTTCTCAGTGAGTGCGTGTATGCATCCATTTGTTTCAGCACTGTACCCAAATGCCTCGTCTACAAGGTTACGGTTTATTCCGTACAGGTTGCTATGGTAGCTATAGGACACTCTATCAAGGGGGGACACTCAGGTTCTTTACACCGGCATGACAAATCAAACCATAAATTTTCTTTTGTTAGAACTTAGTCAGTAGCAAGTTTCTGTTGGTCTAGGCCTACTCCGGCTTACAACGGTAAAGAAATAGGGCACTCGATTTATTGACTTTTCACGCAACATTAGCTTTACGCTTTATTCCCGAAGCCGAATCTGTTGTCGTCTATGAAGCCCGGACGGTGGCCTCCCGTCGGACTCTAATTACTTCTACAACGGAACCACTTCTAGAGTAAGATCATCAAGATACAATCCACATATAAAATGGATACGGGTGTAATACCAAGCTGGCACTTCCAAATCCAGGGCAGGGGCATTCGGTGACAGAGGACGTGCAAAAAAAAAAAAAAAAAAAAATAGGGGTCTTTGGATGAGAGACAGGCCAAATTGCTCAAAAAATTGAAATAGGAGGTATGGGTGGCAAACTAACTTGCTAAATTTTCAAAAAAAATGGGGCCTTTTTGGTGAAGTTTTGAAAATTTATCTAAAAAATAGAGAAGGCTTTGGGTGAAATTATAAACTTTTCCCAAAAATAGGGGTCTTTGAGTGAAAGTAACTTATGATATGGGGGCTTTTGGTCGACAATGATGCTGTTAACAGCCTTACATGTGGGGGGGTGCTAGTGGTCACTGCAAGATGGGAGTACCCCCCGGCCAGGCCTACTCTAATCACATTTTCCTATTTTGTTTCTTCCTTTCTGAGACTCATGTTGCTTTTGATATCTCCTCCTTTTGCCCTTTTATTTGAATTATTTGCAACATACTGGAGTACAGCACATAAATAACAATGCAGTCCAAAAATTTAATGCATTTTTAATAAGCAACATAACATACTCTTTGAAAACCAATTTGGTTACCGTCCTATATAAACACTCAACAAGTATGGGTATAACAAAGCTTGTGCACAAAATTACTCAAGCTTCTAATAATAATCAAAACAAGAGGTGTATTTTTGGACCTTTCCAAGGCATTTGATACCATAAATCATGATCCTCTTAACTAAAATGCATGCATCACTATGGCCTTTAGCTTCAGAGATATTGTCTTGGATTGGTTCAAAAATTACCTCACAAACAGAACACAGTTTGTTGACTACAATAGCCACAAATCTTCAACAAAATATATTGATACTGGTATGCCCCAAGGCTCTATTTTAGGACCCTTGGGATTTATTGCTATTAATGATAGGGCCTATTCCATATGCTGCTCACGAATCGTCATTTATATTATATGCAGATGATACCAGTGCATTTACATCACATAATGATATTAATAAACTAAATACAATAATGAATAATGGAATTAGTAAACTAAACACCTGGTTCAAGTCAAATAAATTCTCACTAAATCTTAAAAAAATAACTACATGCTTTCATGCAAATAAAACAAATAAACTAAATAACCATCTGAATATCTCTATCGATGATACTAAAATAAATCAAGTTGATGCTTTTAAATTTTTAGGAGTCACTATTGACCAAAACCTTACCTGGAAAAATCACATTGAGGATTTAGGGAAGAAATGTTCAAGTACAAGTAGTATTGGTATTTTATATAAAGTAAAACATAAGGCTTTCTTCCTGAAACTGCACTTCTTAGTCTCTATAACACACTGTTTCTCTCACACATTACATATGGTATCAATGCATGGGCAAGTGCATGCAATGCTGAAATGGAGAAACTGCACATTCTACAAAAGCGTGCACTGAGAGCAGTGAGCAATAGTGATTACAGAAGTGCATCTAATCCTTTATTCGTTAAATACAATCAACTGAAAATAATGGATTTGTGTAAACTTAATATTGGTACATTCATGTACAAATTCAGCAACAACTTGTTGCCCTCCACATTTGATAACATGTTTGTAACAAATGCCAAAAAACACACTTATTCTGCAAGACATGCTTCAGATGATGCACAATATTAAACTTGAATTTAGTGGTAAATCTATATCTTATCTAGGGGTTAAACAATGGAACAATATTCCACCCAATGTCAAACACTCATGGTCCCAGAGATAGAGGTGTTTTATTTATCCGAATTTACCAAGTGTCTTGTTATGATATCTGTATAGGTCATCCCTTAGGACATCCAAAACACAAAGTCTTAAGCTCAGTGAGCGGTGGAGCGTGACGTCAGAGGTCAATGACCTCTAAATTTGCATGTTTTATACCAAAATCGCTACTGTTAGTGTTAAAGGTCACAAACTAAACCCAATTTGGGCAAGTTTGGTATCATATTAAACCTAACAAAATTATCTATTCAGTGATAGCTAACACATTGAATTTCTTGAAAGTATCGGTTGGCACTGTGTCAAAAAAATTTTAATTTTTACGACTTTTTTCAACTTTTTGCATCAATTTTGTACCAATACGGTACAGATGTACAAAGAAGATGGCAATATTTCTCTTGCATATTTTCCATAAATTAGCATATATATATGTGCCAATAATATCCGGAAGATTGATTATTTACTTCATTTATTTTTTTAGTTTTGACATTTTGAAGCACGTTCATCCAATGTGTTTTAACCCTCGCCTTACCAAGCCTCTTTTGTAACACGGTTTACCAAAGAAAAGATGGTTGTCACCCCCTTCGAGAATTTGTAATAAAGCACCCGATGCTTATGATTTTGATAACAATGGATAGCTATGGTCCTCTTCTTTCCATTGATACCAACATAAGTACTAACATACCTAGTATGGCGTCACAATGACGTCATAAACTCCACAAGTCGACAGAATTGGCATTTTCCACAGAAAATATACGAAAATCCAATTCTGCGCTAAAAAAGTAGGAATACTTGCATAGGTGCATTTGACCTTTAAAAGTAAAACCTCACATGTAGTAAAAACGGTTACAAGACAAAACCTCATATGTAACATTTCGAGAGACACCAAAAACTGAATAATTTGCTGTAATGCCATGCACTAGAAAGGTTTTCCTTTCTAAATATATTTAGGTCTGAAATAGAGTGCCATATGATTTACTATCATATTTGGCATGAAATTCAAGCTAGAACCCGATGTGACCAAAATGCACATATGAGGTTTTAGCAATGGGGCCCACATTTTACATATGAGGTTTTGCATTTGACCTCTGGAGTTACATATGAGGTTTTTCCCGCCCAGCGACGATATGCCAATTTTTTTTCGATTTTTTATTTTGCTATCGTAAATAATAATACACGGTGAATAATGCAATATTTCCACTAATTATCATAACTATCACCGACCAACACTTTGATTAGTCACTCTGTTCCTTTTTAAAGTTATTGCATTAAAAAAATTAACAGGGTGGATATAATATCGTAGAAAAGAAAATACGATCATCTAAAGTATTTTTCATCATTGTTTTGTTCAATAATATTATACAGATGTACAATTAATATGCAACATTTCTCCTCATGTGTCAATAACATCCGCAAAATTGATTAAGAACTTTATTTATTTATTGAGTTAAGATATTTAAGATATGTTCACTCTGCCCTCTATTTTCCTGCTGTGTGGTTGTTTACAGAACATAACGAGGTTACATGCTAACCGAATTTGGGCCAATTTGGCGTCATAAAGCTAATACCATTATCTATACTCAGACCTAAAATGTTAATTCTTGAAGTTGTCACTGTGTCAAAAAGATGACATTTTTCCAATTTTCAGTTTTCCCATCAAATTTTTACAGTGTTGTTCATCCATATCTCCCTCAAATTATCACTCCAAACTTAATTAATTACTGGTTTGTTTGCTTATTTTTTAGTTAAAAAAGTTCACCCAATTTATTTGTTTTGTTGTTTATTTCAGGTGTTTTATTACTATAAAGGGGTCACACGCAGTAAGCATAAGGGTAGATTTAATATCATAGTAAAGAATATCAAATTATTAATTAATGATACCAAGAACATATTTTTTTTTAATTTGGCATTGCACTAAGAGTCTAATAATTCTGGTACATGTATTTGTATATATTCCCCCATTTGTTTGTTTGCCTAAATGTTTTTCACTTGTTTAGTTCATCATTTTATTCAGCCAATAGAATAGACATGAACAATGGAGTATCAGCTGTATACCATGAAAATACCGGTAAAATACACAAAAAATATCATTCTTTTAGTTTGCTTTAAAAAAAAACATCAACATATATTTTTGTTGAATACAGATGCTTTCTAGCCTGTCCTTTTTCATATATAAAAATATACCCCCTACGGATGGCCAATCTTCACTATGTCCACCATTTATGTCAGGATTTATATTGCCAAACATTTTTCTCCAAGAAACCAGATGATTGGCAAAACTTTCTGCTGTCTGTCATCTGCCAATTTCTGGTGTTTTGGTTCCCCATCCATCGGGTTTGCTGTTATTCTTCCACGTCATGGCAAAATACTTGCACTGCTCAATCTTTTGTGGCGGGACTGTTTTGAAACAAGGTGGGTCCGAAGATTTAATGGTCAGCAACAGGATACACATTCTCCAGATTATCCACAAAATCGGGAATCTCTCAGGTGAATAGGAACAAAAATTGTTCACTCCCTCTTGGCCCTAGGGGGAACATTCTACATCTTTGATACCAGGAAATATATCATACCTGTCGTAGAGATTGGTATAGATCTCCAGTGCAATCATCTTTGGAGCCTTCGTTTCAGCTTAAGCAGAGTACCTGTCATCTTTCATAATCCGTTAAAGTCCTCTCTGTAAAGAGGACTATATTAAAAAAACAAAACAAAGCTTCTCACTGTGGCTTTTAATGCTGTGAAGTCTCTGGACTTTTGCGGGTTAAACTGGTTTTACCAGCATTCAACCGTACCCTTCCCTTAGAGTATATAGTTGATGGAGACATCAACTCCATCTGTCATACGTAATCATGGTATCAAATTTCATGTCTATGCTGATGACATACAGCTCTTTCTTGAGTTTGACCCAAAGGTCCAGGGTGACTCCCAACGTGCCCTTACCTGCCTGGCTTCCTGTATCTCTGAAATCAATGATTGGATGATTGCTAATACTCTGCAACTGAATCAAGAGAAAACTGAGTTTATCGTTTTTGCCGGTAATCGCATTCTACCATGGCTCACTAATCTCGAGCTCAGACTTGGCAATTGTGCATTCATCCATCCTGAATGTTTAAAAATCTGGTATTTTCTTGAGATTGCATTAAAATGTCTGATCAAGTTCAGTTCCCTTTGTAAATCCAATCAATTTTATTTAAGGAACCGTTTGGAGGATTCGCAGCTTTTACCCAAGAGCTTGCCACAATGCAGGTAGAGGGTTGGTCCTTTCACGTTCTGATTATGGTAACTCTTTGTTGTTGGGTGCACGTGAATGGACCCTAAAGCGGTTGCAGCGCCTTCCAAACAAAGCTGCGCGATTAATATTAGATGTAGCCGGACCAAGCCATCTACGGCTTGTTAAGGGACTGCATGGGTTGCCTGTTAAGAACGTTTCATTATAAGGATTATGTTATAGTTATAAGTGTCTCAATGAACAAGCTCCTTACTTGGGTGATCTTGTTCCTCTACAGAGAAGAACAAAGAAGAACATCCTATGGGACGAGGGACGCAGAATCCGTCTCACTATGATACACTCGTCATTTACATGCTGGAGCTCTTATAAAAAGGAGGGTGCATTCCTCCTTTGCTGTCGCTGCTCCGCGCGTGTGATGAATCCTTAAAGGAGATTCGTGTGAGATGGGTCTTGTGTCCTGTTTCAAGCGCATTTTGAAAAACATCCTTTCACCATTTCTTGAGTTTGTTGTGTTTGTGATGCTTTTGTTGCTTTATGTATATATGTTTTCTTGTACAGCGCTGTGTGTTCTTAGTAGAGCGCCTTATAAATGCTTGTATAGATAGATAGATCGATAGAAGATGCATTTAATTTTCTGCCAAAGCCATAGTAGTATAGACTTGTTGGAAAGGGATGTCTTGGATTCTGTTTGTCCATAATTGATTTTTGGTATTGGTATCCCATACGTATGTGATGAAAAGGGATCCACGATTGTGGATTCATACCCTTTGTACTTTTTTTTAATCTTTGAAAAAGGATTTGTTATCATGTTTTGGCAATAATTATATGGTTACAGCTCCTTTGGTTCTTCTTCAGAATTGTGAGCCTAGGATTACCAAAAGATGGGGGGGGGTTTTCTACAATAGTAGTATATAAATGGGAGCAAGTAATCCATGAGGGCACTGTTTGTGCATGCAAAAATTTCGTTTGTATGAAGCTGCATCTTTGTTAAAAACAGATAAAGCTTCAAGACATGGAATGTGGAGGCATTACAAGTTCTGAAGAAGAAAAGAAAGAAGTTGCCCCATTATCATATCGCATCAGTATTCTCCTAATCGTCCTGTATAGTAATCTGCTCCAATTGGTGCTAATGGGACCAAATGTAGGTCAAAGTTGGTCACTATCCTTCAAAAATCAGGGCGAAAATGCAAATATATATTATTCCATATTTACAACCTCCCGCAGTCACTGACTATAATCTGTTTGGGAGGGCGAGCTGGTGTAGTGGTCCATCCATTCGCCTTTCACCAATGCGGCCCGGGTTCGAATACCTGTAGAGTATTCGTGAATTTGGTGCCGATACATACCCGTCCTCGCAGGTTTTCTCCGGGAACTTTGGTTTCCTCCTGCATCTAAAATTAGACTTCTTTCCATAAAGCCTTCCTTGTCGTTCTGGATTTACTCGTTGTGTTGTAGCAGAGCAGCCTAAGGCACTCCAAAGCGGTGCCTGAGTACCTCGGTGGATTTGTTGCGCGTTATAAGAATTCAAATATTATTATTATTATTATAAACCCGTCAAACATAGAAAGGCAAAAAACAACAGACAAAGGATTTCAATCACTGATTACTCTCAGCGTTGTTTAAGACTCATATTTCTAGCAGTGCTTTTTCAAAAATGGCACTCAGATGCAACTGTTTCAACTTTTGGACATGTTACATCTACCTTTCTTTTGATATGAGACTTGATGCCTCATTGTGGATATTGTTGGAACGGCATCTGCCATTATAGTAGAGGCGTAATATGACACATGTCCTATACAACCTTGAAAAAATTCTAATAAAAGGAACCTTTGTATATTGTGTTAGGCCTATATATGAACAATTACCCAAAAATTTGTCCCGCCTTCTAGTTGCTGCGTTGGTCAGATATTCAAGGTCAAAGGTCAACGACTTTTATACGGCCTATGATGGGTTATAACTGCTCATCCAATTGGCCTTGAAGCAAAAAGATGGTGTCTATACCCATGTTTTGGGGGTCAATAAACACAATAAAACAGTTTTGAGGCTTACAAATGAAGTCATCAGTATCTTTCAGCATAGCACTTTTAATCAAAATTTTTCCACGTTTTCTCAACATAAATTAGCTAATTCGTCAGTCTGCACAAGTATCAAATAAACAAAAAACATTGAACATAATTTATAATGAAAACAGCCAAAATACTAAAATCAGGGGATATCGATGATAACTAATTAACCTTTCTTGGAAAAATATTTCATTTGGACCAAATCAGAAGCCTCATTACCACTTGTTGAAAATAAGCCAACTCCTGAAACTGCATCACAAGGCGCAGTGATTCGCCCTTGCTTCACCAAATGTTCTTCTCACAAAAAAATAAAAAGAAAAACCTTCAAACAACCTTCTTGAAGGGGGAGAATAACAAATTGAGGGAGGACAGTAATAGTAGAGACTTCATGTGACACGTGTACTATGTAACCTTGAACAAATTCTAATAAAAGGACATTTTTGTATATTCTGGCAGGCCTATTTGTCAAATCAGTCAATATTGTTCTTGGACAGATCCTCAAACTGACTTAAACTGATTTAATAGTACGGTAATAGTGATAGACCTTTTTGCATAAATAGTTCATTTGGGTACTATTGGGTACTGCTAAATCAGCCAACTTCCGAAATAGTCGGGACATGGCACGCACCAAATATCACGGACCACATCAAGCGGTGCTGTGATTCGCCCTTCCGCAAAATGTTTCTCTCACACAAAAAAATCAGACAAAACCTTCCAGTGACCTTCTTGTAGGTGGAGAATAACAAATTGCGTGAGCGCCATAAGGTCGTGGAAGGTAGGTATCATACTCAAATGTATCGCCCTCTTACTCCTGAGAGGGAAATACACTGTACTAGTGCTAGCTTTCTTCCACAACCTTACTTTTGCACAGAATACCACTGCATGGCTTAATTGGTGGCCGAAGAAGGTCGCAGAAGGTAGCTAATGCCAACGCAACCCCTGTCAACGCCTCACCCATAGTTGCCTAATGCTCCTAGGACAAGATGCTATGTCGATCAGCCAAAAGGGATTGGACAGCGACACCCCTCTCCGCTTGACTAACACGTGCATCAAATAGACTTGTTGGAAGGTGGAAGTAGAACTCCAACCGACATTGTCCAAAATGTCTGGGATGAAGGCATCTTTATAGAATGCCCAGGAGGATGCCTTAACCCAGGGGCGGCGCCAGGGTAAAATCATAGGAGGGGCGAAACATCATAGGGGGGGCGAAACAGTACAAAATGAACTCATTTCGGTTAAAAACCCCTAATTTTTGCCCCAAAACCCCTGTTTTTCCTGAATTTTGAAAATCTCAGGGGGGGCAGCTGCCCCTCCCTGCCACCCCCCTGGCGCCGCCCCTGCCCTAACCAAGAAGCCAGTCAACCAATCATGGTGTTTGTGCATTTCAGACGACTGAGGAAATCCAGATGGCTCAATGTATCCCTTGCTGCAGGCATCTCTGCATGAGCTGTCTGCAACTATGGTGAGACGTGGCAGAAACACCGGTTTCGGGGTAAAAGAAAGTCTGATTCTTGGCCAAAAAGCCTGCATGTGGAAGGATAGAGACCTCCTTGCACTCAAAGCGAAAAAAAAAAAAAAAAAAAAAAAAAAATCAGACAAAACCTTCCAGTGACCTTCTTGTAGGTGGAGAATAACAAATTGCGTGAGCGCCATAAGGTCGTGGAAGGTAGGTATCATACTCAAATGTATCGCCCTCTTACTCCTGAGAGGGAAATACACTGTACTAGTGCTAGCTTTCTTCCACAACCTTACTTTTGCACAGAATACCACTGCATGGCTTAATTGGTGGCCGAAGAAGGTCGCAGAAGGTAGCTAATGCCAACGCAACCCCTGTCAACGCCTCACCCATAGTTGCCTAATGCTCCTAGGACAAGATGCTATGTCGATCAGCCAAAAGGGATTGGACAGCGACACCCCTCTCCGCTTGACTAACACGTGCATCAAATAGACTTGTTGGAAGGTGGAAGTAGAACTCCAACCGACATTGTCCAAAATGTCTGGGATGAAGGCATCTTTATAGAATGCCCAGGAGGATGCCCTAACCAAGAAGCCAGTCAACCAATCATGGTGTTTGTGCATTTCAGACGACTGAGGAAATCCAGATGGCTCAATGTATCCCTTGCTGCAGGCATCTCTGAGCTGTCTGCAACTATGGTGAGACGTGGCAGAAACACCGGTTTCGGGGTAAAAGAAAGTCTGATTCTTGGCCAAAAAGCCTGCATGTGGAAGGATAGAGACCTCCTTGCACTCAAAGCGGTGGTGGGCCTCGTCCGTAGACAAGGCATGTATATCCGAACCCCTTATGGCCACAATCCACAGCCACAAGCCACAGCCACTACGAAGTTCTAGAATACTAAGCTTTCGGTTGGGTTTAACTGTTCCGACACCAAGAATTGCAAGACCAATGGCAAATCCCACTGCGGAACAAGGCTACGAACCGGGGACGATCCGTAAACATACCCTTCACCAGATTGGACAAGAGCGGACTGAAAGAAACCGTCATGCCATCACCGAGCCCTTTACGTGTCTGGCCTGTGGCTGTTCGGTAAAAAAGAAACCTCGGACAGTCAGGACAATAAGTTAAACCCACTCCTGAAAGACTTCCTTGAGGAAATTGCCAACCTGGTCTACTGTCTCAGAAATTGCATGGATCGAACTCTCTATCGGCACACCATGCATGGCAGCCTGTTCAGAAAGTCCCTCCTCAGTGTACAGTCTGCAGAAATGCACCAGACAGGTTCGGAGCATGGGTGGTGTACTCTGGGACGAATGCGTCGGCTGGAGGACCTCTTACCAGCCCAATACCTTTGGAATATGGATCTGTTCCCTTACAAGCAGATCTAGCGGCCTGGGAAACCACAGCTGTCGTGGCCATAATGGGCTACCAGCAGGACCAGGCAGTCTCGAGACAGAGCACACTCGAGGACCTTTGAGACTATGGCAACCTGGAGAAGCTATGATCAGGCATATGCTATCAATCCTGACCGGTCCGCTGCCATGGCGTCCCGTTTGACTGCCCGGGGATCCGGGTTCCAAGAGTAGGCCCTAAATATATTGACGATTCATGACTGAGGCGAACAGATCCATGTGTGGACGGTCCACCATCCAGAAGATTGTGCCTCAACTGCAAAGTAGAGCTGCCACTCCACCGACGGCCCTCTGACTTTTGGCTGTGTCTGGGATTAGGGACCCTCCTGGGAGATTGTCCGCAAACCATTATCCACTCCCGAAAACACGGGAGGGGATTAGCCCGATGTCCCAATCTCAGCACCACCCGAATAGCCGAAGAATCTCCCTGCATAGGCTGGGACGGATTACACCCCTTTCCTTGTTTATATGTCACCACCTTCATATTGTCGCAGCGGACAACAATTTCCATCCCCTTGACCAGAACCGCAATGCCAGAAAGACGGCGAACAACTCGAGGTCGTTTATGTAGTGACGAGCTACGGAGGCTGGTCAGTGGTCTGCCCCCGAAGAGATACGATGTGAGCCCCCCCCCCCCCCCAATTAGCGCATCCATCGTCAGGCTGTTTAAACGCACCCAAGGGTGTTTGATAGATCACAGGTATTGGCTGAATGGACTCCTTGCCTCATATGAGTGGCACAGTTCACTATTGAAGTCTGAGGTAACCTTTGTCTTCCTGGGAGAGGCAGGTGGGGGTTTTTTCCGCTGCCAACAGAAGTTTTTCGATCCGGCTAGCTAAAACCCTAATTTTGAAAACCTAATGGCTGCATCTAATCTTGGGACCACTATCATTTGCTTTCATTTCAGCGCAAAATATTCACGCCACATTACCTTTGGTAGTGGTAGACAAGACTCAGTTTTGGAAGAAGGGGATGGTTGCCACCTATTTTCTTTTTCACTTCTATAAAAATATACATGCTTTATGCACTTAATACCTCCTGTGTATATTACAAAACTGGATTTTCCTTTCATAATCACCCAAAAAACCTAGCAAAATCACATATTCCTGTATTTTCAACTCAAAATAGAAATTGGAGGACTATTGGAACGCTTTTGATATCAATGGAAAGAGGAGACTTATACCAATCCACCTGTACCAAAAAGGCTTTGTAACTAAGAAATCCAAGGAGGTCTTAACCAACACCTTTAAAATGGTTGAGGGGGGACGAAGTTTAAAGTACAATTTCATGCAGATAGTGCATACTATTTTGAAAATCAAGAAAAGGTGCATTTGATCGTTTTTCCTATATGCTAATCGTGTGTGTTGACCCCAAAAACCTTAATATAGACACCTCATTTGTGCTCTTAGACCAAATGGTTGAGGAGTTATGATCGGTGATATGCCTTATAAAGGTCATTGACCTTTGACCTTGAATATCTGACCAACGCAGCTGCCAGAAGGCCGGACAATTTTTTTCATAATAATTCACATATAGCCCTACGAGAATATTCAAAAAGTCCTTTTATTAGAATTTTTCAAGGTTGAATCGCATATGGCCTCTACTATTACAGGGATCTAAGAATTAGGGCAAAATGAATTCCATGTGTTTACTGAGCACGATTATACTGCTGCCTTCACATCCAAAGGTGGGGTTAGTCCATGACATGATGGCGAATTATGAGCAATTTATGGCAGCATTCACTCACCTAGAAGATGCACCAATGCCTGATGTTCTTGATAATCTAGAGAATTGTGTTGGTACAATGTGTGGACAACACATCTTACAACATAATCATTTTGGGCACATTTACCCATTCCAGAATTAAACCGTTTTACCTGTATCTGAATAGATAATTGTAATTTGCCCAAATTCTATCAGTGTTTACTCCCTTTGTGGTCTATAAACAACCACACTGGAAATAAAGGGCGAAAATAGAAGACATAGGGTGAACATACTTTAAATAAAATGTCGTAACTAAAAAAATAAACAAAGGAAATAATCGATCTTCCGGATATTATTGACACATATATAGACGCTAATTTCTGCAAATTATGGAGGAGCAATATTGCCAACTTCATTGTACATATGTACCATATTGGTACAAAGTTGATGCAAAAATTGAAAAAAAGTCGTAAAAATACATTTTTTTGACACGGTACCAACTTATACTTTCAAGAAATTCAATGTATTAGCTATCACTGAATAGATAATATTGTTAGCTTTAATATGATACCAAACTTGCCTAAATAGAGTTTAGTCTGTGACCTCTAGCGCTAAAAGTAACCATTTTGGTGAAAAACATGCAAATTTAGAGGTCATTGACCTCTGACGTCACGGTCCACCACTCACTGAGCTTAAGACTTTGTGTTTTGGATGTCCCAAGGGATGATCTATACAGATATCATAACAAGACACTTGGTAAATTCGGATAAATAAAACGCCTCTATCTCTGGGACCATCAAAAAATCTTCATTCTTTTAAGCTTAATTCCCGGGGCTTAATTATAAAAAGTCACTCATTTCAAATTATAAACTAATGGAAGTAGTCTGGGACTTGACAGGCCATTATTTGGCTTACTTTCCAGTACTCTTCCACATACCTCGTTACCTCGTGAAAATCTTCCTCTAAGGGAACGCACTACCTCCTAGAGTACTGTGTCGTGTCCTCAAGGGGGGCGGGGGGGTTGGAAGTTTTCTAAAAAAAAAAAAAACTTCACCCACCATATGAGCAAAAAAAAAAAACTTTCCCTGCTTTCCATTTAAAAAAAATTTACCCACACCTTATAAAAGGGTTAAAAAAAAAAAAACTTGCCTTGTGGAAACACAGAAAAAAAAACCTGCCCTTTTACTTACGTTGGAAAATACTCTATAACCCATAAAATTTGCAATTTTTTTCCGCGCTACGCGCGGTTTTTAAAAGTAATTACAGACCTGATTTAAGTGTTGGGCTTCTCCTGGTTTGAGAAATGGTGACGCATTTGTCATTGAACGTTGCGACCAATCTTGTACTATCTTTACGCGTGCATGAAACGGCCCGTGCACCAACTTTGACGTGCTTCATTCACAAATTAGCCTTGCACCAGTTATCAGAACGTTACTCTAAGTAGGCCTACATGTATATTACTATTTTATAATTAACTTGCAATTTTAAATTGGGTCTAAGAAAATATGCCTTGAAAACTAAATACTCCAAAGTTTCGCCCGCACCCGCATCGCTTATGCAGCACATGGCTGCATTGCGGCCACTACATCAGAAAACAATTTGATTTTGCTTTGCAAAACGGTTGGTCATGCATTATAAATAATATTGTTACCATCAAATTTGCATGAGAAAATGTGTTTTGGAAAGTTAACATTGCAAGAGTTCCGCACTTTGCCGCACTCACCCGAGACAGTTTGATATACGTACTTTCCATTAACACTTTGCATAACAAATGTCAACCCATCAAATATATTTTACTTTTTAGCATTATATCATTTTTTTTCTATCAAATTTGCATGGGGAAATGTGTTTTTCTAAAGCGAACATCGCAAGGGTTCCGCGCTTTGCACGGGAGGGGAACACCCCTCCCGCACCCACCCCAGACAGCTTGATATACGAAATCTGCATGGGCACTTCATGCTTAATTCAAACAAAACTTAACCCATCAACTATATTTTACTTTTTAAAACTGCTGTTCATACCTATAAGCACTATTTCATATTGTTTTTATCAAATTTGCATGGGAAAATATATTTGGAAAGCGAACATCACAAGGGTTCTGCGCTTAGGGGAATCCCCCTCCCGCAACCACCCCCGACAGCTTGATATACGAACTCTCAAAGAACACTTTATGCTTAATCCAAACAGAACTTAACCCATCAACTAAATATTTTACTTTTTAAAAATGCTGATCATACATATATAAGCATTAAAAAGCATATACACGTAAAGTAAACCACTTATCAATTGTTTCTATCAAATTTGCATGGGGAAATGTGTTTATGAAAGCGAATATTGCAAGGGTTCCGCGCTTTGCATGGGAGGGGGATATCCCCCTCCCGCACCTACCCCCGGACAGCTTGATATACGAACTCTCGAACAACACTTTATGCTTAATTCAAACTAAACTTAAGCAATAACAGCACACTCTTTGAAAAGTGCCACCAATTTTCAAAATTTGAGATTTTTGCAGTTGTGTTGGTAATTGTCTAGTAAACTATAACTGCGAGTGGTAATACTAAAAAATGTGTATTTGTCATAAAAGAGCGATTTTGTAATTAGAATTAGGATCCCTGATTATAATTTAGTGGCGGAGCTGGAAACACCAAATTTATGTCTGCCCATGGTGAAATACAGCCTGTCTCAAAAAAAAATGGTACAATCAGAAAAAAAAATTGTTTAAAT